>JARBWK010000006.1:81680752-81740752 GCA_030556195.1 Anolis apletophallus | reverse complement strand
TCCTGAGACAAGATGTGAGAGTATCATGAAATTACAACAAATTGCTTGCTATTTAAAATAGGGAGGGTGTCAGGAGGGGGCTGTCAAATCCAGGAAAGAAGGAATGCCTTGTAGTAACTTGGTTCCCTTAGAATCCTATATACCTCTGGTGCCAGATGTATGGGCTAACTGAGTAAATTACACAGTTGAGAGTTTTGCACTATGAGATATATTTCAAAATTAACAAAATAAATATTAGATTATTTTCTGTAATGCAACAGAACCTCTTAAATTTAATACAGTTCAGAGGCCCAATCTGACAATTTTATGCACCTTGATTTGGCTGAGTGCTGGTGTCATTTAATGTCTCCTCTCACCATCAGCCTACAAAATCTCAGTTGTGCAACCAGCCATTTGTCACCCCCCACAATAATTAATTATTTCTTGTCAATTGCAAGATGCAAGTATGATGACATCATTTTATCCAACTCTGAGGGAGGCTGCCTGCCTCCTTACATTGCTTATAATCTAATGACACCCTTTTGCCTGTAAGATCAAATAGATAAATGTTTGGTTAAGTAGATATTCCAAGTTGAATGCAATCTGAATTTCATTTGGCATATGGCATTCCAGTATCTCTAGAATTTTAACAAAGGAATCAGCTGCATGTTTGAATCTAAACTGCTATTCAAGGTGATATCAATAAACATCATTGTAGCAATTTATTTTAGCTTTCTCCCTATTCTGATAATGCAGCTAAAAACCGTGACTTGCAATGCTATAGTTTTCATTGTGTCCTTCAAATTTCTAAAGAAAGCGTGTAGTTTCCAATGACAATATTCATAGTAAGTTCCCCTAAAGATCAGAGTTAATGCAGAACCCATCCAAAATTAATATTCTACAACACAACATAATATGCAAAGTTCAGGAGACAGAGAGAAGGACGTCTCTTGTCGATCTCAGGGTCCAGGAAAGCTTATACTGGAAAATATGGTCTATCAGATAGCTAGGGCTTAGGCTACACATGTCTTTATAGGTCATAACTAGCACTTTCAATACCTGATTGCACAGAAGACAATTTAAATGCATTATGTAGTGCAATGAAATTATAACAGTATTTGTAAAATATTTTAAAAGAAAGTCATGGCACCTGAAACCTGAGGGGAAAGAGAAGCCTGAGTTTATACTCTGCAGTCTAGTTAGTAAGCTTGGTTGATTTAAAAAAAAGGTTCAAAACTCATTTCGGATGTAAAGGGCGCTGGTGGTTCATTTCAGAATTTAATTCCGAATTTTTCTTTGAAATAATTTCGAAATTTCCAAATTGGTTCGTTAATGGCGGACATGATTGCGCAATATGCAATACACAAGACTTGAAAGAAAATAACAAGCAGTCCTGCCCTTTTTGCCATGGAAGCTGATTGCACAACTTTAGGAAGGAGAGTTTGTGGTCAAAGAGTGGCTTGAATTGAGGGGAGATTTAGTTCTTTTGAGGCAATGTGCAACACAAACTAAAAAACGCTGAAGCCAGATAGAACTGCTACAATGTTGGCTTTTAAAATGTTGGAGTGAGTACTTTGGTTCCTCCATGTTGCTCTTTCCACCCACGTCACTAACCCACACACTACCCTCATAGTGCCCACCCATCCCAAACCCTAACAACAACAACAACAACACCCAAGAGGCAAGGCAGGCTGCTCAGCCAGCCAAGCAGCCAGGCAACAGCCCTTCTCCCAGTCCTTCTTCTCTGCTTGCTTGCCTGCCGTCCTCTTCTTCTACCCTCCCTTCAACACAACCTTCCTTCAACACAACCTGTCTTTGTCTTTCCCTTTCCCTTCTCCCTTCCCTTCCCAGCTCCAAATGAGCCTCTGAGCTGTGTGCTCCCCCAGAACTTCTCCCCTGATTGGCTGGGAGGCAAGGAGCCTCCCAGCATGCAAGCTGCTTGCCTCCCAGCAGGCTAGTAGAGGGCTGAAAATATGTTGAATCATTTCCGAGTCACTTCCTGAGTCGTAACAAAAATGGCGGAAAAAGCTTCAGAAGGGCAAAGGGACTTCCAGTTTTTACAAATGCTTCGATATCACTTCAAAAAGGTAATTTTAATGAAATTATTATGAGCACTGAGTTATCCGATGTGGCTCTATCCATGTCTACTAGTTAGTGTGAATAAAGTTATTAAATTGAGTTTATACCATTGCTGAAGGCCTGCTGTGAAAAATGTTGTGATTGTCTTCAAACTAATTCAGCTGGTCTATAAACCCAATAACAACCTGCATGGCTAACCTGCTCTCACATTTACATCTATTAAGCCAGCATGGGTTTTCCTTTCCCCATACAAAGTCAGTTGTTCCAATCCTTCTCAGTCATTTCCACATATTTCCCCCAGTCCCTATCTAGAAAACAATCTAGCACAGCTGCTACTCTTACTGAAGCCAGAAAATTAATATTCAAGGCAAATTGCTGATGTTGCCTTTGATTTTAAAATATATTACAACTTTTGTCTTGTGTCTTATGTTTGTTAACCTAGAAATTATAGAAGAAGGTGGTTATATTTGCAGTTATATCAAACTTACATGAAACCAGCTGTTGTCTTTATTGAAATCACTTGAATGAGGTGATATCAAAGTATCATCTGAACTTACAGTTACCTTTGAAATGATTCTCTTTACTAAAATATTTTGCATTAACTTACAGTAAGTGCTTTTCTATAATATTAAACTACTTAAGAATCTCATGATTCTCTACTTCCATCTTATGTAATGGCAAATTACCCTTTTGGTCTTTGCATTTGTTATAGGACTAACAGAAAAAGTCTGAAAAGAGGAATACTAATTTTTCTCCTCAGGCTATAGAGCTCAGTAATACGTATGATCAAGCTTCCTGAATTATCCACTCTCTTCCAACCATAAAATCTGTTAAGATGATTCTCATATCCCTCTTTATGTCTGAAACAAGCTGAAATGACCTGAATGAAACTTTCATGTAATGTGAAAGTGATCTCCTGAATGTTTCATACCAAGGATAGCTTAGCTACCATGTCACATTCCACCAAAAACATACTGTATGTAAATGCTAGTACTTGAACACTTATCCAACCTGAGAAAGAAATCCATGGTTCCAGAGCATACCTGTTCATCATCTCTCCTTCAGGGTAAGTATCCAAACAACTTCTACCACAATGCAGGAATTAATCCTAGCTTTTAAGTAAATAATTTCCTCATTTTAGGAAGATAAGCTAATACGAAAACTTATTTTTCATTTATTGTCAAAAGCTTTCATGGCTAGAATCACGAGGTGGTTGTAAGTTTTTCAGGCCATGTTCCAGAAGCATTCTCTTCTGACATTTCACCTGCATCTATGGCAGTCATCCTCAGAGGTTGTGAGGTCTGTTGGAAACTAGGAAAATGGGGTTTATCTATCTGTAGAATGTCAAGGGTGGAAGAAAGAACTCTTGTCTGTTGGAGGTAGGTGTGAATATTTCTATTAGCCACCTTGATTAGCATTTAATGGCATAGCAGTTTCAAGGTGTGGCTTCTTACTGCCTGGGAGAATTCTTTGTTGAGAGGTGTTTAGCTGTTTCTGATTGTTTCTTGTCTGGAGTTCCCCTGTTTTTGAGTGTTGTTCTTTATTTAGAGGTTTTTTTTAATACTGGTAGCCAGATTTTGTTCATTATCATGGTTTTCTCCTTTCTGTTTAAATTGTCCACATGCTTGTGGAGTTCAATGGTTTCTTGTGTAGCCTGACATGATAGTTGTTAGAGTGGTCCAGCATTTCTGTGTTCTTAAATAATATGCTGGTTGGTTCATCCGGTGCTCTGCTATGGCTGACTTCTCTGGCTGAAGTAGTCTGCACTGCCTTTCATGTTCCTTGATTCATGTTTGGGTGCTGTGTTTAGTGGTCCCTATATATTCATTTTTCATGGATGGAAGGGAGAAAGATCAATTTGATGTTCTGCTGGGAAAAGGAAACAAGGTGATTTTCACTGACCTCCTGTTCCATTCACTCCCACGTTACTCCAAAGACCTTTCTAAGCCCTTCAGAACCAATTTCCACAATACATAAAAAACAAAAGAAACGGTTCTCAATTAGTTTCACAATAGAAATTGCCTTCCTGCTCCATCTCCATCCTGCTGGAGCATTATTTCACTACATTTTATTCACATGAACTCTTGAGTTCAAGTCACTGTCTTTGCAAGTTCTCTATCAATTCAGGAATTATTACTAGTAGAATATAATCCAGTGCAACGTCATTTGACAGAGTCCATTTTAAACAACTCATTCCCTCTTGATCCAAAAGGTCTTTGCCTGTATGACTGCCTATCTATTGGTTTAGTTGTGATAAGGTAAATATGTGAGGATTTGCAGGTGCAGATCATGGCTATTACCACTCAGACACTATCTACTGCCATCACAACATCTGGGGGAAAGATGGGTGAAGTATATTGGGTGAAGTATAGTGGGTGAAGTATAGTGTATAATGCTTGAATGTTGATTACAACTTGGGAGACCAAGGTTGAATCCCGTGCTTGGTCATGGAACCAGACTTGTGACCTTATCACATGCCCCCATGCTGTATCTCCAACAAGCCAGGCAAAATGGCAGGCATAGCAACAATTACCCCACCACACAAGGGAAGTGTTGCCGTGCTGGGACAAAAGTGTGCTGGCTCCTTCCCGTGTTGACAAGGAAGCATCCTAGGATGTTTCCACACCAGCTGGGAGCTAGGCTTCTGTCAGAAGTTGAAAGACATCATGTGATGGGCTGTGTGCCCATCCATCCCTCAACTGGCTGACATCTTAGGACATTTCAATTGGTAAGTGTGATGAGGTCCTTGGTGACCTTGGGTGGGTCACACTCAAACTCTTGAGTGATGCTAGCCATAAACAGCCTTAGGGTTACTGTATACTAGAACCAACCACTACCACCATAACATTAATCAAAAAAGCAGACAAAGGCCCATGAGAACATGTCTAGAACAAATGGAAATAGAGGAAAATGAACAAGGAATAGTACTGTGATAAGACAGGCCTTAAAGTGGAAAACTAAGGTAAAACAAGCAGTTGCTAGTACCATTTGGACATTGAGGCTTGAGATATTGGTAAGATGATGTATATTTTCTATCATGATGAAAATATTAAGTGAAGGCCATTAGTAATATAGATCCTTACTAAAGCATCAGAATACATAAGCTTGTATCAAAAATGTATACCTTGAGATCACAACAAGACAATTTTAGGCTATTACAGATGGTGTATCAATTAACAAAGAGAAACCAGAAAGAAGTGATAAAAGAAAGTTTCTCGGCTCTGTCACAAAAATGCTCAAAGCAACTATTCCCTGTTGTATTGTTGAAAGGATAACAGCAAAAATATTCCAAGGGTAACTTAGCCAAAATACAGGTTAAAACCAAAGGCATCAGTATCTCAGCTCATATGTAGACAATTTTGGAATATTTTGGATTTAGTTCAACCTGTATAATATTTGTTTTGAATTTTGTTTAATTATGAATACATGTTTTTGATACTCAGTTTTTCTAATGCAAAAGAAGGAATGAGTTGGTTCCTTTCAACATTTAACATATGTCATTGCTGGGTTGGATCAAAGACATGTTTGGTTTAGTAGAAGTCAAAATTCTGTTCCTGCAGAAGTTAATGGGATGTTCATCAGCAACACACTTCTGGTGTTGGTATGCAGAGATATGCCTTCCATGATAATTAAGACAGTGCATATACATTTGCCTGTTCATTGAAATATTGGTACCCCACATTTCTATTCAAAAATCCTCACATTGGTTATTATTGGTTATAATACAGTATATTATGATAGCAATATTAACAGTGAGTTCGTTAAACAGAAGCAAATAGATGACAGTCCAAATTGGAGTGATCTCACACCTCTAAAAGCCTAAATAGACAGAACAATTTTGGCCAGACAACAGGAAAAGAATTATTACTTCCTAGACTGGGAGTTTTACAGTACTGGTACTACTGCCAAGGACACCCTACTTTAAATCAGAATCTTCTGTGTTCAAATGAAGAGGGACAATGCAGTTAGACTTCCAAGTTAGAACATAGCAAGGTAAGGAACTCGTATAGAAAAAGGCGGTCCCTCAAACATCCTTAGTTCAGGCCATTTGCATCATGGCAAATCCAGCAATGCCCGGCACCCCCACATCCTTGATAAAATAATACTTATGAAAATATGTTTGACCTTCATCAGTTAACTAATTATCTGGTGATTTAGAAAAGTATGAATCTCGGGTTGCATGGTTTAAATAATGTGTTTTAATCTTTATATGATTTTAAATTCACAATTTAATGTAAATGTTTATTTTATGTCTGTTGTGTATGTGATATTGAATGGTTGCCTTTATAAGGCAACTCTTAATTCCCTTCGGTATTGTGAAGGGTAGGGTATGAATACTGTAAATAAATAATGAATGAATGAATGATGCCAGAAATAACTGTTTTCCAACATAAAGTAAAAACAAATTCATCAGTAATCATTAGCTTCCATGCCAATGGGCAAGCAAATCTGCTCTAAACTTATAAGCTAAATTCTCAGGGCAGTTCCAGACAGCCCTTTATCCCAGAATAATTCGTGTTTTTAATAGGAAGCCCCAGCTGGCGCAGTGGGTTAAGCCACTGAGCAGACAAACTTGCTATCTGAAAGGTTGCAAGTTTGAGCCCGGAAAGCGGCATGAGCTCCTGCTGTTACCCCAGCTTCTGCCAGCCTAGCAGTTTGAAAACATGCAAATGTAAGTAGATCAATAGGTACCACTCCAGCAGGAAGGTAACAGCGTTCTGGCCACATGACCTTGGAGGTGTCTATGGACAACACTGGCTCTTCGGCTTAGAAATGGAGATGAGCACCAACCCTCAGAGTTAGACACGACTGGACTTAATGTCAGGGGGAAACCTTTACCTAATTTGGGACTGTCCAGAACATTGTCTGCACAGCCTCTCCTTTATTGCAGTATATACTGCAATAAAGGTACTGTCTGGACAAGCCCTCAGAAGCAATCCGAAGTGCTGAATCTATTTGAAGGGCAGGATTCCTCACCTCACAGACCTCCTTTAGAGTTCAGAGTAAAAACCAGACATGAAAACCACCAGATACCATGTAATTTGAAACAAAATTTTAAAAGCTATCAATTTTTCTTTAACAGAAAATTCAGACACTTGTAGACATGTATACCCTTCATTAAAGTCTCCCCCATATACTCTCAGCAAAGATGCATAAAAAGTAAAGTATGCAGGAATACAAAAGAATACAGCTGGATTACCAAGAGTAGCAAACAATACAACAAAATGTTTTAGCTTTACTGTGTATAACATTCAGCAATGCTTATTCTGCACAAGGCACCATCCAGTCTTTCCACAGCATGTACTGACCACATTTGTAAAAGGAAGAAGGGGGATTGCACCAGCAGTTGAACAACATTTAATTGTGCTATCACTATAAAAGCTCAGCAGCAGCCTCCATGACCTTTGCGAGTTTACAGCAAAACAAACAAAACAAAAAGTGGAGGATGTATTCTCGAAGCGACACAGACAGTTACAGTGTTTTGAAGACAGGGAACTCTTTGGGAGGCTTTGTTATCATGGAAGGATTTCATTTTGAAGGTAATGAGAACAGCCTTTTGTGCTATGCCTTCTGCAAAGACCACATAAGCTTCTTTGTCCAGATTAGCTCTTGGCTAAGTGAATCTTCAAAAGCTCTGGGTTTGGGCTTGACCAAATGTTCATCATCTATGTGAGTCAAAGCACTAATGAGACGCAAGGAAGCACAGGTGTGTTGGTAATTAACCATATGCTCATGGAGTGGACATCATCTGCTGATTTGTTTCACTTCCTATGACAAAGGTGGTGAATGGTTGATATGAGAATGACAGCAGCCAAAAGTAATTTCACTGATTGTCTAGTTGGACTGTGGTATGTGAAAAATAATTTTAAAATGAAGCACCTGTTATAGAAGAGATACAGTTTGGTTTCTACCCCAAATCTGAAGGCTAGCCCCAGTTCGAATAGATGTTTTGAGTAAAACACTTCTATAGGTGTTAACTTATCAAGTCTCCACTGATGGTTCTTGCCTAGTTGGGTTCAACAATGTACCATCTCAGAGATTAAGACCATCTGGGGAGGTCCTGCTCTCAGTCCCACCTCCTTCACAGGTGCAACTGGTAGGGATGAGGGACAAGGCCTTCTCACTGGTGGCCCTTTAGCTATTGAATTCCCTCCCCAGTGAAGTCAGGCCAGTCCCCTCCCTCCTGACCTTCAGGAAGCAAGTAATAACATGGCTCTGGGATTAAGCTTTTGGTCAATAGTGTTACGCAATAAGTAAAATAGAATTATGTGCAATAACGACCAGAATGGCCTTTGACTATGTCCTCAGATTACATGATTTTAAAAAAGAAGTTTTAATGTGTATTGCTTTTAATTTTGTTTTAATGTACATGTCTATTTCCTGTTGTTTGTTGACAGCATTGAATTGCTGCTGATAGTGAGGCCACTCCGAGTCCCCTTCAGAGTTGAGAATAAATATAGTAAATAAATAAATAAATAAACAATGATCGTTAGGTTCTTGTTTCCTCAGTGCTTATCTCATCATACAATATTATAGAGCTACCAACGCCATGCAGACGTCACAATATGTGTGATTATTCTCATGGTCTGCAGTTCAGATAGATAAAGTGAAGCAGAAGAATTAGCATGGGACAGTGATGCCAGGAGAGGTTGGTGCCCCTCTGTTACCCCTCAGATCTGTCTGAATATTTAGTAATTTGCATCTGCCCTTCCTGTTTAGACATTCATACAGGTACTGAAAAAATCCAGGAAGCCTATATTATGAATATTAGTACCCTGAAAACTGAGTGCCCCTAAAATAAGACCATGTGATAGTTCAGAAAATATAATACTTAAAAGATTCAAAATATATAATACTTATGGGTTCTTCAGGAATATAACTCAAATATGAAATATGGATGAATCCATAAACACATAGCACCATATAAAATAATTCCCTATCTTTTGAACAACTATGATGCACTCTTTTGTGAGGCTGTTGCAAATTTTATTCTTGAGATTAGAAACTTTTAAGTATTTTTCCTTTTGATCTGTGACTTCCTCTTGTTGTATGCACCTGTGCTGTGATTTCGTTGCTGTATGCCAATAAAGACTGTATCTGTGTGTGTAATACATAACACCAAAGAAGGATTAAAAAAATGTTGATGCAGCTAGATCAGAAAATAATTTGTCATTGTGGAAGGAGCTGAAACCTCTCTCTCTTTCTCCTTCCCTCTCCTTCCCTCCCTTTCTATAGGAAATGCTTGGAACCAGAAGTGCTTTGAATTTTGGAGTGTTTGTACATACATAATGAGATATCTTAGAGATGGGACCCATCAAAACATGAAATTAATTTATATTTTATATGCACCTTATACACATAGTCCAAAGATAATTTTGTATACAATATTTTTAATTTAATAATTTTGTGCATAACATAAAGTTTGATTATCTTCAAAATATATGTATAGACATTAACACTGGAGAGACAACATGGAGACATGATTTGAGTCTGGAAACCAACATTCAAATCTCTGTTTGGCCATAGAAATTCACTGGGTGACCTGGGGCTAGTCTCTCAGACTCAGAGAAAGGCAAAGGCAAACCCACTCTGAACAAATCTTGCCAAGTAAACCCTGTGATAGGTTAGCCTTGGGGTCATAATGGGTTGGATATTTTTTGAAGGTATACAAAAACAACATAAATCATATCCATGTGTTTCAGAATTAACTGAAGCATGTGAATTATTTGCAGACATTTTACTCATTATCCCTCCCTTGTACACAAGGAACAGCAAGTGCTGTTGAAACAACACCATCAATTCCCTTTCCTCTTTGCATCCAAGTAGCTGTCTACCCAGCTCTGGGTGATTCCATTGCCAATGTCTTCTATTGGCAAGAAAAGGAAAACCTTGACCTTTACCAAGCTGAGTGCTATTTCACAGATAATGGCATTGTTCCACACCTGCAGGAGTTTCCTCCTGATCTCATTTATCATGAAACCGTTATAAATTAACAATCAGCCACCTAACAATGTGTTAGATCTGGAACTAGTGAGGCTGTGAGACAGGAAATACAATGTCAAGTTAAAATGGAGAAAAGGTAAGGTGTGCAAGCTAACTACAGATGGTATCTCTGTGCCCATTTTGGTCTGTTAATAATCAGGTTTTTCCATTGCTTAGAGTGGCAATAGCTTTGAAAGCAACTAGCTGGAGAAAAATAACATGAGGCAGAGAGAGGCTGAAACCGAAGAAGGCAAGAAAGTGGAATTTTTCAATTATTGCCCGCATCTGTAGGAATTTGTTTAAGCATTTGAGACACTGGTAACAGCTGCATTGGTAAGAGCTGTGAGATAACTATGGGATTGTGGGACCTGTGGTCCAAAAAAGTAACTCTTCAACTCTACCTTGCTTCCAAACTCTTGGAGCCCTTCCAGACAGGCCCTAGATCCCAGGATCTGATCCCAGGTTTTCTGTTTATCCCAGTTTATATATTTTATTTTATTTATTTACGGTATTTAAATTCTGCCCTGCAGGGGACTCAGGGTGGATTACAATGCACATATACATGGCAAACATTCAATTCCAATTAGACATACAACAGGCCTGTCCAACAGGTGGCCCGGGGCCATACACGTCCCCCAGCCCCTTGGCTATGGCCCCCTACCCTCCTTCAATAAATAATATATATTTAAAAATATTTTAAAAATATTTTTTCAATTAAAAATTATTATTTTTTATTATTATTATTTGGTCCCGCCCCCTTGGCTTTCTATTGGCCGCCTCCTCTTCTCCTGAGGGAGGGGGCCAATGGGAGGGAGTGACATTTCTCAGGCCCCACCCCATTGGCAGCAAACAGGAAGAGCAACCTGGCCGCATGGCTTTCCCCCTCGGCAGCACCGCTTCCTCCTCCTCAGGATTGCTGGTGCTCCGTCTGGGAGGCGCTCAGGCCCTCAGCGCCAGGGAAGCAAAAGGGGTTTGGGAGGGAGGGAGTGTGTGTGTGTGAGTGTGAGTGAGTGACAGAGAGAGAGAGTGAGTGGAGGGGGACCTGCCCTGGGCACACCTCTCCCCAGCGCAAAAGGGAAGATCTCTCTGGCTCTCCAGACACACACACACACACACACACAAGCCCCTTCCTTTCTGACCCCTTCATTTGCGTTTCATGAACTGTCTCTTTAATGAGAAGGAGAGAACCGGCCAGCCATAGGAGAGGGAGGAGGAGAAAGGAGGAGGGGGGGAATTGAATGAGAGGGAGCTCAAGGAAAGGCCTCCCACCCCTTTCCCCTCCTTTTCCTCCCCCAGAATTATTTACATTCTTTGCAATTACCTAAGTTTACTTTGATGACTTGCACTGAATGGAATCAGCCAGGGGTAAACTGGCAGATTGAAAGCACACAGACCTTTCAACTGCAAGGCCATTCAATGCTGATCAATGTGGCTAGTAGAACAGTCATATATTCCAGTTCAAAGCAGAGATTGTGGGATTTTCTGCCTTGATATTCTGTATATTTATGCCCCTCATGTGTTCCATCCATCCCTCCCTCTCCCCTTATTTAAATAATATAATATGTAATTGTATATTAATGCCCCTCATGTGTTCCATCCATCCCTCCCTCTCCCCTTATTTAAATAATATAATATGTAATTGTATATTTATGCAATGCTGGGGGTGGGGGGCGGAGCTGGGGGAGGGGAGGGGAGGGGCGGAGCCAGGGCTTGGCCCCCCAGGTGATCAGTGACCGGAATTCCGGCCCAAGGTCCAGTAGAAGTTGGACAGCCCTGACATACAGTATATAGACAGCCACAGGCAATTTAATATTCCAGCTTTCCGGCATCATGAGGGTATGCTCGATTCCGGCCACAGGGGGAGCTGCCACTTCACCATCCACTTGTGACACCGAGTCCTTGATGGAGTACTTCCTCATTCTTACTCTCACTGCTGGAAGGTGTTATAGTGCTGTAAACTCGTTAAATTAGCCCTCCCCACATAAAGTGATACCTACATTTTTTACTTACCAGATGCAACTGTCTATCGGGCATAATAGTGAGACTATTAATGGTCGAGAGCTAACTCCGACCCGGGCTGGCTTCGAACACATGACCTCTCGGTCAGTAGTGATTTAATGCAGCTGGCTACTAACTAGCTGTGCCACAGCCTGGTCTGGCAGTGCGGATTTATATAATCCACTTTAAAATGAAAAACCTAGGTTCAATTCCTGGGATATAGGACCTGTCTGGAAGGGCCCTTAATGAGGAGACTTTTCTGGAAGCAGCTGTCCAAAGAGCCAAGTGAGCCTTGGCAAGTCCTATAAATGTTGCTCAACTGCTTCAAATTAACAGCTCTAGATTTAATTCCAAACAAGCTTTATTTTTTAAAGCTTGAAACTCAAAAAATAATAGCTCTATCACTGCCTAGGTTATATCCAAATCCTCCACTTCTGCTTCCTACAGTATCAGTTTATATCTCCCAATAAGCTGTGGTTCAATTCCCATCACTATTATATCTAAGAACAACATCAAGAGAACTCGTTCAATTTCTCAATGCACAGAAAAGATCAAGATGAAATTGAGAGTTACTGGACTTTAACCTTTCTTAAAACACGAATATGATCACTGGAGGCATGTGAAACAATAAAAACCTTGAGAGCTCATGTAGCAGCACAATGGCTAAGAGACAGAGCTAAGAGCTGGTGTGATAGTAGTGTGGTGACTGAAAGGCTGAGCTTGAGTCCCCACTTTGAATATTGCTTCTGCTATGGACTCATTAAGGAACTTTAGATAAGACACTTTCAGTCTCGTCTATCCTACAGGTACTCCAAGCAGTAGAAGTTGTTGGTACTCTTACAAGGTTGTTACTCTAGCTTGCAGACTCAAGGCAAAGACGTCTGTAGTGTACCAGTCCCTTACATCAGGGGTCCTCAAACTTTTAAAGCAGAGGGCCAGTTCATGGTCTCCCAGACTGTTGGAGAGGCCAAACTATAGTTTGAAAAAAAATCCTATTCACAGTGCATATATCTTATTCATAGTGCAAAAAAACCCACGAATGAACAATACAATATTTAAAATTAAGAACAAGTGTAGCCAACATAAACTTACCAACATTTCAATGGGAAGTGTGGGCCTGATGAGAGAGTCAAATTAATTAGGATTGTTGTATTGATGTGCCTTCAAGTCATTTCAGACTCAGGACAACCTGAACACTAAGGTTTAGCACAAGGGCCAGGTAAATGATCTTGGAGGGCCACATTTGGCCCACGGACCTTAGTTTGGGGACCTCTGCCTTACATCATCCACTATCTTGCTTAATCATAGTGTTTCAAATTTCAACAGTACCATATAGTCTTTGAAAAAATCTTAAGTTCAAATGGATCTAAAATAAAATTTTAAGCACCACTTAAGTTAGGGTTTTTGTTTTGTTTTTGTTTTTCTGTTTCAGTTCTCTCTCTCCCCCCCCCCCCGCTTGAGCCCCATTCAGGCATTATGCAACCTGAGTGGAGTAAACACATGAAGGAAAGATAGGTGCAACAGTCCTGAATCCAACTTTGCTTCTGTTGCCCTCCTCCTATGAAAAGAGCATGAGAGTTTCCTCTTTGTATGGAGACTCCCTGATTTTTCAGTTTTGGATGATGTGGATATCATCCAAAGATCAAAGATGATATCCACATGTCTCTCCTCTTCAGAAATTCACCCTCTATCAGTTCATCTGAGGAAGGAGACTATGCTACTAACTTGGTTCTCTCAGTTAGTCTTAAGGTGCTATAAGATCCCCTTGTGTTTGATAGTCCAGACTAACATGACTGTATCTTTGAATTTTATTAGTGGAAGACAATGAAAATCAGGGAGATTATGTTGATTCTTTCATATGTTTTTTACTTAAGTGACATAAAACTTGAATAGGGATTTTTCTCTGTGATTTTATGTTGTTCCTTACTAGAGGCAGACTGAATTTTTCTTTACCAATATCTTTTGAGAACACTCCAATATTTTCATACAAAAGGAAATTTCACATCCTGATCCTAGAAGACAGACTTTAACCAAGAGTATCTGATTATACTGAAGGTGGAATCTCTTTCGCTTTTACTCCTAACTGCCTCTCCATAATGGTTGGTGTGTCACAATTCAGTTCTTTGCTAAAGATTCATTAAAATGTTGTCTGCAGCCAATTTCTTAAATAAATGCTTATGGGTGGAAACTAAACGTAACTTATTATAAATACATGTTTGTGATGCATTATTTTCCCATTATCAAAAGTAATATAATTACTTCACAGTAACTTCATTCTTCATGTAGCATAGCAATGATTTCCTCGTTACCATTAAGATTATTATATGATGTTTTTCTAAATTGTGGGGGAGTAATTCACATAGCTCAAGTGCTGATTTTTTCGTGCTTTGCTCTATTAAAATGACACTTAATTGGAGTGCAAAATAGCATGTTTTATATCAGATGCCAGATTCTTGTAGCATTCAGATGGATTTCTCAAAACAGAAACATCATTTTTAATACAATAATTTCATGTTTTGATAACTTTTTTAAAAAAAAACAGATGAGAACTGTCACTGTGTATACAGCGAACTACATTCAGTTAATTGTCAGGTGAGTTCAGGGCATTGGCTTTGGGAATTGTTTTTTCCTGTTCAGATTCCGGTTTCAGATTCTGGAATTGGTCTACATCTCTAAATATTTCCCTCCTGGTGTAAAGTCTACTAATGTCCTATTTACAGGCATGGCCCAAAATACCTCCATCCAGTGTTGACTCTCTTCTTAATCTGACTGCAAACTCCAATTGCACTGAAACATGCCTCTCTCACAACCCAATTTGTAACCCAGTTAAGTGAAAAACTGCTTGGACGTAAGCCAATTTCATTTCATCTAAGTCAATGGGACCAAACTGGCTTAAATCCAACAACTTCAGTTTAAATGGCCTACAGATTGGGCTAGAATGTTGGAAATTTCACCCTAAGGACAGATTCACTTAAATCACTGTAATTAGAATGTTGTTTTGATGCTACAGCTTGATATCAAGCTGGGACTTTTAATTCTTAATAGGTTCTGACTAAACAGAACCTCCCCCACCCACCGTCAATGTACTGTGTTGCACTATTTAATTCTGTAAAGTGAGAGTCAGGAAAAACACTGTCATTCCTCTGTGTCACATTAGACCAATTCAAATAATTTTAGGAACATAATGAACTGGAAACTAGCATGATGGATGAGAAACTGCCTAGAGAGTGATAATTGGATCCATACTAGTCCATCTAAGGCTAACGTGTGCTGCTTATTCAACAAGGCGTAGGTTAATGTTTAGGTAGTCCCGGATTGGCAGTGACTCTGATTTTGGATGTTTTGAATCCAACTGATGTTGAAACAAACTAAAGGAGGACCATCCACCAGTTCCTATATCTTCCAGTGTCATTGTGAATTGACCCAGGTCTTCATGCCCAGGGCATTAAGTATTTCTTGCACTTGAATCACATAATTTAAGGTCATATCATGCCCTCCAACATTTAATAGATGACAATTGAAACACATGTCACTAAGCAACATTAGAGTGTTATAGTTGAGCCTGAGGCTTCAGATACTACTAATAGTATGGAGTTGGGTGGGGCTGAGTCTTTGGTTGCAAACAGTAGTGTGGAGATGGGTGGGGCTGTTTGTAGTCATAGTAAGGGCACTAAGAGGGGGGAAAGGCTTACTCGGGAGCAAAGTGAGGAGGATATGTTACCGTGTAAAAGGATTTGGCAAATACTCACTGAACCCACTGATGATGAATCATTTGAAGGCTTTCCAGGGAGTGATGGGAGTGGGAGTGGGAGTGAGGGAGACTCTTCAGAGGAAGAATAAGAAATGGACTGGACAAAAGTACAAGAAAACAGGCTGCTTGCACAGAGTCAAAAAGAAGTGATACCTTTTTGGGGTTCTCTGATGACAATGAGTGGCCTTCGGGCTATCCGGAGGATTGTTGGAGGGAGTTAAATCTTGACAGGAAATGGAGGACTTGGAAGGAAAACCAAGAGGCTGCAGCTGATGATAACACAGCACATTCATTTCCTCACACATCCAAAGAAGGCGGACACAGAAAACAGCCACAAGTTTTTTCATAAGACTGGATAAATAGTTTGTCACATATTATTCTGAATCAAGTTGTCTTTTGTTAGTGGGTTGTTGTAGGTTTTTCAGGCCATTGTTAATGCCAGGATTACACCTTGGCACTACTCTAAAAAAATAAATGCATCATTTGTCCCCACATTAACTAAGAGTGAGAATCTTTGAACAGCCTGCAGGGAGGAGCGGAATATAAAACCGAAGAAATAAATAAATAATAAATAAAATAAATAAAAGTAGGAGGATTGTTTAGAAACGAGACATGCAAAGCAAGTGTTGGTCTTTCGGTGAAAATTTCCCATCAGGGTTTAGTCTTGTAACTGAGACAAGTACCTAGATCACTTTACTTCATGAAAGCATAAACTGCAACAAATTTTAAAAGATGAGGAGGTGGGGTAAAGGCAATGGACCATGCAGAAGCTAGTCTCTGAAAATGTGTGGTTTAACAAGAACATTGCTATAGTAAGCTGATGAATCTGACAGAGATATTTGTCTCAGTAAGTGTGCCTTTTTGCACCCTGAGTTAATCAGCCATGGAAGAAAAACACACACAAGCTGCACTGTAAAGGCAAAGAAGCATCACCATGCCAGTCATACAGTCTATCTTCCTTTGGTTAGGAGCCTTTGGATAGATTTCCTGTGTCCACAACTACAGTGTCAGAGATAACATTTTAGAAAGCCAGTGTGGCATAAGGAGTGGAGTTCATAACTTGGAGACTTTTTATTACAAATTGCCAGTTGTACAACCATGGGACACTCAGATGGGTGTTTCTGGGATATAGTCCAAAAACTAATTTTTCTATGTATCGGCATTCATAATGAATTATTAACCTTAGCTGTCATTCTTGTTTTGATGTGTACCTTCAAATTGTTTGTAATTTAAGGTGACCCTATCGTTTCCTTGGCAATATTTGCTCAAAGGGGGTTTACTTTTGCCTTCCCTTCTGAAGCTAAGAGAGTGTAATTTGCCCAAGGTCACCCAGAAGATTTCCATGGCTCAGCAGAGATTCAGTCTCTTGTCTCTGAGAATTGTAATGCAATGCTCAAACCACTACACCATCGTGATCTCCTTGACCATCTTAAATGAGCCCCCTCTCTCTCTCTCTCACTCTCTCTCTCTCTTTCTAACTAAGAGAGAATGAAAAGGGTTAGCACCCATGTCCTGAGAGAAAACAGGATAAAAATCCATAACATAACAAGATGACAGTGTAATCCAATACAGATTTGACTCCTGTGCTTTAAAGAGGTCTTATGGTCCAAATAATTAAAAGTACAGATTGTGTTATGGAATCAGGAATTGTAGCAAGTAGCACTGTCAACTTATCATATTTTTGAACTCACACCAGCACTAGATTAAACAAGGGCAGTTGGAAAGGTTTTGACTAACATAACATAACAACAGCTTCTAAAGAAGTGTCCTAGAGATTTAAAAAACTGCTTATTCTTCCTCTGCTGTCAACTTTCGAACTGAAAAACTAGATGGAAGTAAAATTAGTACCTTGCCTATTTGACAAGAAAATGAAATACAATTTCAGATAAATTAGGAGAATATTAAGGAGTGAAGTGCTAGTTGAAAAGGTCATCAAACCTTATTAATTGTTGACCAGGAATTGCTGCTCTGTAGCTAAATCAAACAGCGGGGGGAGGGGGGGTCAGAAAAAAATAATTTGTTCCCATAACCACTATGTGTAGGACTCAAGGATGTGAAATGAGATCTCAACTTTTCAGCCACAATAGGACTATAAATTGTGTCTAGGTAAATTGGAAAATGAGGTAGGATTGAGGAGTGATGTAAACTTTTAGACACAATGTCACTGACTATGCCTTTGTTGTTAGCTGTTGTTGACTTATAGCAACCCTATAAATTAGGGACCTCTAAGTCACCCTGTCATCCACAGCCCTGCTCAGGACTTACAGATTTTAAGGTGAGTTCAAGGTTGATCTGCTCCATCTTCTGCTCCAAATTATGTAGTCTATTAATCCCTACATTGGACATCAAGTGATGTCAATGTATCCAACCACTTCTTTGTTTGCTTGAAGAATGACGTTGAAGAAACTATTTGCCCAGAAATCCAGTCACTCTCCTGCTACAAATCTTCACTGCTTCATTGACCTTGGGCAACATTTCCTACAGTTTTTGCTTCCTCGGTTTCCTACTTTTGAATTCCAATAGGTATGATTAACAAGAAGTCCTGTTTGATTAATTTTCTTCTGGACTCCAGCACAGAATCTTCTGGTATCTTCCTTTTCTCCTTATGCAGTTGGAGCTTAATTTTGGTTTCTGTTTCCAGAAGCTGTATTGATACGATTCAATCAAACTTTACATTATTTCCTTTGATTGCTTTGCCACATTTCTCCTCACTATTAATGTAACCCCAGTTATTCTTAGACTTTCATTTCCTGGGTAAAACACCATATAATTATCTGACTTAAAATGTCTCATTCCTGTTTATTTCGGCTCATTCATCCCAAGCATTGCCATGTTTATATGTTTGATATCATGTTTTAATATGTCTAGCTTCTGCTGATTCACACATCTCATATTCCATGTTCCTATAATATGTTTTGTGCAGCTTCAGACTTTCATTTTACCATTGAGCATGTCAGAAACTGAACATCCTTTTGGCTTCAGTCCAACTGCAACATTAAGCATAATCTTACTTGTAGCTGTCCTCTTATTTGTAATTATCCAAGTAGTTCATTGAGTCCCTTCCAACCTAGGAGTCTCAACTTCTGACATTATGTCTTGTTTCATTTTGGATTGTCTCATCACAGGGTTGTCATGGTAAAAGATAACCAAAGGGATCTATTGAGTCTCCTTCTACACTATACTACTATGGAATGCTCTCCCTCCTGCCATTCGTGCGATGCCCACTTTACTGGCCTTCCGAAAGGCCTGTAAAACCCACCTGTTCATTCAGGCCTTTGGGTCGGAGCAAAGCTAAGGCTCCACGATTCAGCCAAGGGTTGTGACTTTTATGTAGCTGACAGGCATCTTTGCCGGTTTTAACTGTGGATGCATACATCCAACCATGTTTTAACATGTGTCATGTATTGTTTTACTGTGTTTTTACTGTGTTTTTATTGATTGTAATCGTTTTTTAACTGCTGTGGGTCGCCCCGAGCCATTTGGAAGGGGCGACCAAGAAATCCAAATAATAAATAAATAATAAATAAATAAATAAATAATATGTTCCAGCTATGAAGCTTCTGACATTATCTCTTCAAAATCCTCCACCAATGTCACACACACCTAGTCCTACTACTACTACTACTTCTACTCGGTAGCCGTTTGTATATGTACTCTGGCTTCTCAGCAAAAGCCTGTCTGACAAGGGAGACCCTATTAGCAGCATCAGCATAGCTTCTTGCCTCAAAGAAACACACAATCCCACCACCACAGAAAGGTAATCATATTGTGGGTGGACTAAGCCTGTGATTTATTATTCCTATCATCCTCACTGTTTAAGTATTCATTATTTCCACAAATGTTAACATTTCTAAGCCTGAATTTTTGCTTGAAAAATGCTTTTGGGGCTAGATCTTCCAGAATCCTTCAGAACATGTAGCCACTGTCTATGTTGGCTAGGTGATTCTGGGAACGGTAATCCAGAAAGTAACCTTTCCCGATCTCTGAACTTTTCTACAAGCGCTGGTCTGAATGCATTGCCATTTATTCCTCCAAAGAGTTGATCTAATTCAAGGAGCAACAGGGAGTGCAAGGCTGCATACCACTTCTAGCCAAATGTCAAGAGGTTCTTTCAAGCATCGGTTCTCTGGCAAAAGAAATCTGTTCACTTTCTAACTGCATAGTGAGGATAAAGAGAGAAAAAACTTATTGGAAAGAGGGTTCAGGAAACAGAAGGGGTGCCAGAAAGAAGAGGGGGGGTCAAAGAGAGGGGGGGAGTGAGGGGGTTGAAAAAGTGGGAGAGCAAATGTGTGGGAAGCAGGGAAACAGAGAAAGGAAGAAGTGTTATTAAAAAAATGGGAACCAGCATATCAGAAGAAAGAGGAAGGATATCGGGGGGAGAGAAAAAATGAGGGACTTCTCTGCTATTTCCTTTGCCGTGGTTTACACTGTGTTGTGCCTCTGCCAGATTATCTTCTTAAAGAATGTGGCAGTCAACAAAACATACCGGCCCAACTAGAAATTACATTTTACACAAACATTCAGCTATGGTAATTTAAAGCCTCGTGAATGCTTGAGAGCTCCCTGACGCTCCTGATCATAGAGCAAATGTGATATATAATACTATGAGAGACATAATCCGTTTTGACTATGAAGGCTATGCCCCCCCCCCAAATGGGACACTGCAATCCCTTGGACTTTGAGATGCATTTTGCTTTGATGTTGCAATGCTGAATGTGTTAAGACAGGGAAAGCTTCAAGTATGTTTTACTTACAAGTTCTCATTTCAAAATCTTATATTCAAGGCAGGATTTATAAAGATTTACCCGTGGCCATTGAAATGAAAAACATGAAAGGTAGAAACACATATACTTGGTCAGCCCTGATATGAGCTCTGGCACTAATTTCTGACAAATACTCATCCAAAATGCTGTGATAATTAACTTGATAAAAATGGCTTGAAGACCCAAATTGCTTTCCAGGCAAAGTTAATCTTATTTAACCCTTCAAGGGATGTCTAATTTTCTAGTAAGAAAAAAATGAAAGCAAATGTATGAAAAAGCTGATGGGTTGAAAAAATAGTCAAATATCATGTAACTGTAAAATAGAAAAATCCCATCATAATCATAGCAGAGGCTAAGGACATTTTTTGAAGGCAAGCTTGAAAAGTGAAATGTCATCGCTCTAGAAATCAGTATTTGTGTTTTCCATGCCAAAGGTCCCAAATGCAATGTTCACAGTGAAAAATACCAAACCAGATATATCCAAAGCCAGTCAATGGTTTCATTGTTTTTAGGCAATTAATCCATAGTGAGGTTTACAGGAGGTATCTAAGGGTTTCATTACATGGAAGGATTAATGTCATTTGACACCACCTCAACTGCCATGGGTCAATGCTGTGGAATTGTTGTTGAACACAGAACCCCACCCCTAAAACATTTATAGTTTCTTAAAGGAATAAGATGGAATAAAATAAAATGATTCCCTTTTTATGTGGAGTCTTTGCCACCCCACAACAGACCAGCAACACCAAGTTCTCTTCCCATTGTGTGTGTGTGTGTGTGTGTGTGTGTCTTTGATTACAGTTTTAAATATGTGCATCTATAGCAAAATGTGTATATTATTTCTGCTGGAAATCACAAGGGTCAGTCAGCTTTCACTGACCACAGAGAGGAATTTTCTGGACTCCTAAGATTGCAGTAAGACTCAAACAAAAGACTCATTGTGTAGGTCTTATATGAACACTGAATTAACATCCAGAGCTCGATTATAAAAATCCAACAGTCATCTAACTTTTCTGTTCATTATATCTATTTCATAGATTTATAGAATGTATAAACTGCACTTCTGTTTTACCTTATTCTTAAATGCACTAAACATAACAAATATCTGGACTGCCTGAATTCGAAACAGGGTCATCACTCAAAAATGTCTCCCAATCTCAAGCAAAGATATAACAAAAGACTATCATTTTACCAGCAGTAGCTCCCAACAGCTCAATTGCAGCCACCTCAATAGACTTCCTGATACCCTCCCTTTGTTTGCCTGGCCAAACCTGTTTGTTTGCTTCCAGAAATGGGCCTGGAATGTATCTCTTTTGTTAGCAGCTATGCCTCTGAACAACATCTCTGCCTTACACATATTTTTCATTTAAAAAACCTTGCCTTTGATCAATATAAAACTGGATTAAAAGCCATCGACAAACTTGAGTTCGGATCATTCCTTTGTTTTTGTTTGTAGCATTTGTTAATGTTCTGCAGCTTAAGTGTGTGAAAAACTTAATACGATATCTGGCAAATCATTCATTTCCAAGTGGTAGAAGTCAAATTAGTCTTTCTGTTTGCTAAGGTTTTGATTTTGCTGTTCCTTAGGCCTTCGGTATATATTTCAGTATATCCTTGGTATAATCTTCAATCAGGGGATGGCTATGACTTGGGCCCAGCACACAATAAAAGGAATTGATATTGTATGGGGATTGCCTCAAAGATATGCACAGCTCCACATGGATGACTGTATGAACTCTCCTGTTGCAATAGCTACTAATGGAACAGGATACTAATTGAACAGGACTGTGGTGCAGCTGGCTGGGAGTCAGCTGCATTAGATCATTACTGACCGAAAGGTCATGAGTTTGAAGCCAGCTGACTCCAGCTGCACCACAGTCCCGTTCAACCATTGTAGCTAGCTCAGGATACTGAACGGGGACTTGACCTTTGGCTGGGAGCCTGAAAGACAGTTGCATCTGAAGCAAGTAGGAAATTGACCTTGCAGCCTGAAAGACAGTTGCATCTGTCAATGTACGGGAGGCTATATTTTAACTAATTTACAACACCATAAAAATCTCGAGCAAGCATGCAAAGAATGAGGAAGAACTCCATCAGTGTCACAAATGGACAGTGAAGTGACAGCTCCCCTGGTGGCCAGAATACCTTCATAAAGCTGGAATGTTAAATGGCTTCTATGTGTCTGTCTAATATATGTTGTGTGTCTATGGCATTGAATGTTTGCCATGTATATGTACATGGTAATCCACCCTGAGTCCCCTGCAGGGTGAGAAGGGCAGAATATAAATACTGCAAATAAATAAATATCTGATAGAGAATCTGTTGCCCCAATGGAAGTCTAGTCAAGCACTTGACATCTGTCAGCCAGAGTACTGGGAGTTGCAGTCCCATATGAAACTTATAAACCAAGTTCCATAAGCAGCAGAGCACTGGAAACACATAAGAGCTAGAAGACTCAGTTCAATCATGGCATCAATGAGAATTCACTCAGTTCAGAAAGTGAATCAGAGTCCAAAATATAAAAGCATTTAAACTTTGTTAAAATAAAGAGCAAAAATACAACAAATCCATTACATAGAAATAAAAGCACAACTTCTGCATTATGGCTATAGGAAGCCACGTGCAGCACAAAATAAAGGCTACATGATTGCAAGGCAAGCATAACAAAATCATAATGTCATACATTTTATAATGGAAATTACATCACAATAACTCCACCTATTTGATGCAATTCTATTGGATCATAATCATCAGTGTGTCACTACTACATCACTATTCTGGGCTGAACCATTGATGTGAAAACCACGCCCACCAATTATTTCTTGTTTACACAACAATAATGCTTCTCTCAAAACATAGACCGTTGCTATGGCTTTCGATCCATCTGGACTTCATGGGAATAATAATATGAATAATAACAGGTGCCTGGCAAATCAAACAAAACTCTCTTCACATGAGAACCAACCGATAAGCTTGGCACACAACACTGGAACTTTTTCTACTGACTAGCAATGTATAACAAAGGCATGTCTTTTAACAATATGAAAGGCTAAAATGAACATAAGTGCAGCCATATTCTAAACTAACTTTGAACTACATAATTTTGACACATATCCGCAATTACAGGAAATTGCGACAACATCAACCTATAAAATTCACAGCAGCTGCTAGAAGTCCTTCTTGCTTGTAACCATTCGGTTTCTTTGACCAGTAGTGTTCTTGGCATTCCTCTGCATCTTGGGATCATTGACCTCTGGATTATGTTTAATAACTCCTTGTCTCACCCCTTCTTAGCTATGGCTATCTCTTTGTGAAACAAGTTATAAACTAGCGGAGACCTTGGCCTTGTGCCTCCCTTCATCATATTTGATTCCATCTGCATGACCAGGACTAGACTGACATAACCTGAAGCTGCTTTCCCTGTGATAATCCATCTCTCTGAACATTTACTTCCTGTAAGCACAGCACGATATTGCCCTGTTGTAGCCTGATTATAAATAACCGAATCCTCCTGAATAAAATAGCATTTACTTTTACATGTATTCAGAGACTTCTACCCTCAATGTACTGTATTACTGACTGGTCTGTGCTGACCTGTATAAATGGCTATGTTCCCCTGGCGTCTAACATTGTGCTAACAAGTTTTTGAAAGCTTTCCAGGAACACTTGGAAAGATTCCAGACACATTTCTCTGTGCTCTGGTACAATATTGTAGTTGTCAATAATTAGCCACTAAAGCCCATCAGGTAAATAAAAAAAAAGTATGAGTGGAGCCAGCATTAAATTTGTGAGAGTCTTGGCTTTTTTCCAAATATTATAAAATTTCTAGATAAATACACAAGCTATGTCAGTTAGTTGGAGGGGCAGAAACCAATCTATAAAGACCAGTAAAACCTGTTTTTAAATTAGGAGAGGTTTTCTATTCAAAATTATCACTATTATTATATGTATGTATATCCTGCCTTTCTCAATGCATATTAAAACTATGCAAAACCTTCAATAAAATTATAACTATAAAAGTTATTTAAAATACAGATTTTTTTCCTTTTCGCTAGCAAAATATCAAGTACTGTTTAGAATTAGTTTTCAGAGATATGGCTATGTTTGTCTATCACACTATAAAAGGCATGGGATAAATCCCCTACTTCCAGTCCAGACACCAATTCTAGAGCGGAAAACTGTGATAATGTCCCCACCTCCATTCCCGAAACCCCCTGACCCCTTTGAAAAATAAAATAAACTTCCTAAATCCACAGGTAGCAATAACATTTGGGGGAGCCATGTCCAAAGCATAAAATACATTATGGCAAGCTTTCAAGCTTCTTCTGACTTCTTCATCATAGAAAGATGTTTTAAACCTAGAATGGAGAAATGATATTAAAGTCACAGGTCTACATTCTATCTGTGATTTTGTCAGTTTAGTTTTTACCAAGGGATTTCAATGCAGGCAGAGACCACTCCTCTTATTAGGCTTGTGCATTTCAACTGAATCTTGAGACGTTTCTGCTGGCCAGATATGGATAGACACCCCCCCCCCCCCAATCATCCATTTTCAAGCACCTCCCAAAACTGCGTGAGTAGCCAGATAGCTATTTCAGTCCATAGCCAAAAATACAGCAAGATCCAGCCCATTGATGGCAATTGGGAACTTACAAAGCTCCCCTTTCCGTTCCTGGGATCCTTTCCTTTTTTCCTTTGAGGGAGGCTGGGTGTCAGCAACAGGATTAAGAAAGCACCCTATCTGGTCCATTATGGGGGAGGGGTCTTCCCACAGGCTTCCCTTTTATATCCTTCATTAAGACCTGGATTAAAAGCATCAGAGTTAAGATACCACTCTTTCTGCAATCCTTTCCCTTCTGTCTGTAGATAAGACAAGGTTTAATGGTTCGTTAAAGCTGTTTCTACTCTAGAGGGGAGGTGCTGAAGGCAGACACATCCTTTTTCTCCATGCAGCAGTCATGCAGTTTTCCATCCAAGGCTTTTAAAGGAGGCCCAGGGAAAGAAGAGTGATGACCTGGAGTTATCCTCCTTGGGATTCCTTAAAATACCCCTCTTCTTCTCTACTGCAGGCCCTGGGAATGCTTCAATCTCATTTCTGCTTTCTGCTTCAGGTTTAATGCTTCCTTAAAGTTGTTTCTACTTTCTACTCTAGAAGAGAGGTAACTAGATGTTAGTAGTTTTCAGAGAATGAGGATGTTCTTTTTGTTTGCTGAGATTAATAATAACTTTTAGAAGTATTTCAAGGAGAGGAAGGGAAGGAGAAATAAAGCCCAAAGGGTGATTCTCTCAAGCCCCCATCCACTCATCCAGCATGTCTCCAACTCCCAGTCAGTCCCACTAAACAAAAAAACCCAAGAAAATAAAGGAAAATAAAGGACAATTAAAAAGATTAAACTGTGATGCCGAATAGGGGAGGAGGAGCCAAGATCAGCTGCCACATGGTCCCATTAGAGACAGGAATGAAAAACACTGAGGCTATGTCCCATGCTATTGTCTTAGATCAAAACCTAAACTTTCAATGTTATCCAGTTGTAAAAAAAAAGGTCTTCTTTATAAATATCACTCAGTCTATTATGGCTCCTCAGTCTCTGCAGAGCCTTTGGTGTATGAACTAACACCCAAACTAACTGAAGAAGCTGGATTAGCCAAAGGAAATTGTTAAAAACAGATCCACACTCAAGTCTACCTCTTATTACTTTTGTGAGAATTTGGAAGAAAAAGCAATAAAAACGCAAGCAATAAAATTTCAACTGCATTATCAGCAGAGAAGTAATTTCTCTTGAGATCCAAAGGCAGCTTTGTCAGTTTTGGGGGGGTTTTCAAACATTTGTAGATAAATAATTAACATTTGTGTAAGTAGTAACAATGGTAGGAAGAGCAGTTAAGAGACTGAATTGGGCAGCATAATCCCCTTTCTCTGTTGTGGTAGTACTGAAAAATCACCTTTTCCTCTCATCAGTATTCCAATGGAAATAGTACCTCTATTGTCATGAATGTGTCCCTCCCTATTCCATGTGATCTTGACATGACTTCTCTTGTTCTTGTTGTGTGCCTTTAAGTCCTTTCTGGCTTATGATGATCCTATGATGAATCTATCATGGACTTTTCTTGGCAAAATTACTTCAAGAGAGGTTTATAAGCTGCACAAAATCATCCAATGGGTTTCCATTGCCAAGTGGATATCTGAACCCTGATCTCTCAGAGCCACAGTCCAACATTCAAACCAATGCAATATTCTGGTTTATGATATTTTTTGCACTCCATCCAATTTATCTGACCTCTAGCATACATAAAATTGTGATAAAATAGCTGTCATTCCATTTGCCTTAGATCCTTGTGTCAACTGTCATAACCTGACAAAAGTTATCACCAACAGCTTTTGTTTTGCTGTCATCTGAAGAAAGAAACCGTGGAATTCATCTAAGGAACATGGGGACATTTCACCAATAGCTGTATCAGCCTCAGAGCCCTCCAATACAGACAGCTTGTTTTGGATTTCAGTCTTCTCCAATAGCGACTGCACAAATCTTTGACTTATGAAAGTTTGAAAGAAATCAAAAAGAAATCTGTTCTATAAGGTCATGCTGTGGGATTGACAGGATAAGACCCAGTTGTATTTTCAAATTGGCAATCATTGTACTGTGTTAAAGAGTAAAACAGCATGAAAGCTGCCACATGCTGCTGTGCCTTGTTGCTGCGTGTACTTACTTTGCATCACAGGGGTTTACATGAATGACATTTCAGGCCTAGCTCACTGCCATTCTCATAAGGCTATAAGAACTCAACTTGAGTTACAATGTGACTAGATGCATTTACTGAAAAGAGGAGAAGTGAAACAGGAGAACAACTACAGTGAGAGCTGGAAATAGAACATCTTTTTAGGGTGGACTTTTTTCTCAGGAAAAGAGAGTGGATAGGCAACTTTGGTACTAACAATATAATAATAATAACAACAATAACAATAACTTTATATTCTGCCCTCTCTCCCCAAGGGGACTCAGGTTGAATTACATCAAAAGATGGCAAGTATTCAATGCCTTATCCAATACACAAATAGAAATAATTGATGAATCTACATCTAAGGACTATATCACACATGACTGATCTAAGTAAAATGATGGCAAGATAAAAGCACCTCTTGATGAGGCTTACTGCACAATGTTCCTTGCCCATAACTGCATTGCATCTGAATCATGATTGGAATTTTTTTTCCAATGATGAGGAAAGTATCAATGAATCCAATATTGCTGTTGTTCTGCCACTCCTTTATTTCCTTCCACTGTCGTTCTGCTATTGTGAGGTTGAGGAAGGTCTTGCAAGAATGCTGAAATGGTGCATTTACATCAAATTAGTATGGGAAAATTTAGGAAAAAAACAGATAGCACACAGAAGATGGTTAAGGTAACCATGGATAGGAAGTGATGTTCTGTGGAAAACTTATTGCAAGAATTTGCCTCACCAAAGTGCTAGTGAAGTGCAATTGCAGTGAAGTGTGAAATTGTTCCAATAATGGCATGTTACTGTTTGCATAAACAACATGGCAACAGGCGGTTGTGATAATATCAAAAGCTTAAATCAAATCATGGTAAGTTTGGAAGAAATTGAAGATAATTGTCCTCGTTCTACACACTACAGCTTGATATCTCACAAAACAAAGTTGAACTGCTGGACTTGAGATTTTCTCGAAAATAGCACTCTTTCGCATGCAAGGATGTTATTGTTAGATAAACTGAGAAAACTGGGAAAATGTGATTCTCAGTAGTAAAGTTTCAAAAGGACATTTCATCATGTTAAATGTGTAACATTCAGGGTGTTGGTTTGCTGTGAGTTCTTTGGGGCTCTATGGCCATGTTCCAGCAGCATTCTCTCCTAACATCTATGGCTGGCATCTTCAGAGGTTCTATTAGCAGTGAAACAAGTGAAATGCATATATACCTGTGGAAAGTCCAGGGTGGGAGAAACAACCCTTTTCTGTTTAAAGCAAATGTGAACAGGCCCGGATCAGGTCCTTTTGCCGCCCAAGGCCAAAGGGTCTGCCTCGGCCCCTCCCCGCCCCCGGCTCCGCCCCTCCCCGCCCCCCTCACCGGATTGAAGGAAGGAGGGCAGGGCGAGGAGGAGAAAGAGGCGCCCTCCCGCCGCATGTCCTGCGCGCCGCCCACCCCTTTTTTGCGGGGCTGGCGCGACGCAAGTGAGGAGGCCAAGCGGCGCGGCTTCTCTCCGCCTCTCTGGCTTGGCGTTCTCCCCGCCCCCTGGCCGCCCCCCGGCTCCACCCCTCCCCTCCCCACCTCCTCGCCGGCGCGAGGAGGAGGAGGAAGGAAAGCCCCACCCCCAGAGCCAATGTGGAGTCTCTCCACGGCTGCTCCTCCCTCCCTCCCTCAGCCACCATGAGAAGCGACCGAAATCGCCCTTTTCAGGCTGGCTTTAGGAGGAAGGGAGGATCGGCTCCGCGCCGGTGAGGAGGCGGGGGCAAAGCCGGAGGTGAGGAGGGGCGGAGTCAGGGGCGGAGCTGATCCCCCCTCCCTCCTTCCTAAAGCAGAGCCGAGGGGAGCAGAGCAAAGGGAGGGGGCGGCCGCGCATGCACCCTTTTTTCGATTTTTTTTTAAATTTTGGGGTGGGTCCGGATCTGCTGCCCCCCCCCAAAAAAAGTGCCACCCGAGGCCATGGCCTAGGGTGGCCTTATGGGTAATCTGGGCCTGAATGTGAATGTTGCAATTAGCAAGCTTGAATTAGCATTTGAGTAGCCATGAAGTTTGCAAAATCAATTGGTGAGGGTTAGGGTTAGGGTTAGGGTAGACTGCATAGAGGTAGACTGGCCTTTGTTGCCTGGAAGCATCCTCTGTTTGGGAGGTGTTAACTGAAGTTGGAAGCTAGAGTGTAAAGTGGCCCAGATCACTTGATTCCTACCTCTGCTTTAAATAAACATTATTTGGTCTTGATTATGACTAAATATCACTGTTTGTGTTTTCTTCCTGCCTTCACCCACTGCATTCAGTTTCTTCTGCCATCCTAACTGTTATACTGGTTTAAGATTATGGGCACATAATGACTTCAGTATGCCATCGAAATCTGGGATTATTGTGACATAGCTATTTTAGCTTCAACAAGCCTATTCTCATTCACCAGGTAAAGGATAAGGCTATACGCTGTTTGTTGCCTGTGAGGAAGCTTGCAAATAAATAATATCCATTTTAAAGGCACTGAGGAAAGGCTACACGTTCCATACATACTAAATTTCAATTTTAAATTTTAATGTGCCATATGAATAGTAAAAAGTATTATATATAATCAGTCAAGTCCCATATGTTCTCACTCTTTAATAGTCTACATCTTTCTTTTCAGAAAATAAAAAGGGAGGGAAAGACTGCATGGAAATACCATAGAGTTTCCATATTTCATGGTTTTATCATAAATCTTGAGAAACACATTTGAAAAGATAATTTACTCATTAAAACACTGTGATTTTCAATGTTCATTTCATTTCTTCAAGTTTTAGCTTCTATTACTGTTAAAGGGTTTGATGAATTAATATACCCTGAATGTCCAGGAATGAAAATATTGCATTAAATCCTGTTCTCAGGTCCAGCTAAAGAAGACCCATTGAATCAATTGAATTTAACTAGTTGTTGACTCAACACTCAAGAAATGATTAAATTCTACTCTGCATAACAGCAGTCATTAGGTGGCAGAGATGTCCAAGCTATATCATAGTGTGGAAGCTGAAAAATTTGAAAATTGTGGCAGTGCAATTTTTGGTATCACTTCACCAATAGCTGTTATACCAAGGCTAACACTAATATGGGGTAGTTGTCAGACTGCATTTCTAACAACAAATTAAAAAGTGTTGCTCCATATCCTTGTTTTGGGTGACTTGAAGGTACGCACACAGTATAGAACAATGAGGGTGAGCAACTTCCTTGGGTTGAAGAGGCCACCCTAATTTACTGGACCAACTACAGCAGGCATGGGCAAATTGTCTAACTTGGGGGCCGCATGGTGGGACAGAGCGAGGTGGGCAGGCCTGGAGGAAGGAGGTTCTAAGCAAGTCCATTCCCTGACCTTTCTTCCCCTTCCTCTTCTCTATTGGAGGCGGAAAATAAAGAAAAGATGAGAAACATTTGGATCCCAAAAAGGTTGGACTTGATCAGGATGAGATGGTGGACAGGAGAGAAAAGTGTATCCATTAGACCCTATATTGCCTACTCATTATATAGAATCATCGAATCCTAGAGCTGAAAGAGATCCCCGAGGGCACAATCAAAGCACTCCGGATAGACAGCCTCTGCGGAAAAGCCTCCAGAAAAGGAGACTCCACCTCACTCCCAGGCAGCCTATGCCACTCTACAAAAGCTCTTACTCTCAGGAAGTTCTTCCTAATATTTTCAGTCAAATCTCTTTCCCTGTAATTTGGAACTATTGCTTCCTTGTCCCCTGGTTACTAGAGCAGTAGAAAATCACTTTTTCCCCTAGTCCTCAATGGGACACCCTTTAAATCTCCCTACCTTTCCATCTCCCAGGAGGAAAAGAGAAAAAAGAGAAGGGAGGGAAGAAGAGAAGGATGGATGGATGGAAGGAAGGGAATGGAAAAAGGGAGGGAGCGAGGAAAGAAAAAAGGAAGAAAAGACAAAGGGGAAGGGAGGGAAGGAGGGAGAGAGGGCGGGAAAAGGGAGGGAGGGGAAAGAGGGAGGGAAGGATGATGAGTGGAAGAGAATGAAGGGAAGGGAAGAGAAAGAGAGAGGAAGGAAAGAGAAGGAAGAATAGGATGGTGAGAGAGAGGAGGGACTGAGAAAAGAACCCAAGGGGCTGCATCCAGCCCCGAGGCCTGGGTTTACCCATATCTGCACTAGGGAGTCTACCCTCCATCCCCATACTGGCTATGGCTAGCCTACATCTTTAAATTTGTCATGGGGTGTAGTAGGGGTGGCTGATCCATAAAAAAATTGTTTCTAAACTCGTGGGGGGGGGATTTCCGTTGGTGGGCCGTTATAGAAAGTGTTCCAATTTTTTAAATACATTTATAATTGAAACATAATTAATAATGAATTTTCATTATTAGGTCGTTACTGCTTCAGCGCATCCGCAAAGCTCTCCACTTAATCTGAGATGCCTCTCAGCTGGCAGGGCAGGGAGGCTAGAGTGGAGGGCAAACTCTCCACTCTTCCCTTCCCCCAGCTCAGAAGCATTGCGAGTTAATAACGACCTAATAACGTGCCCTTTACGGAAATGATGATCATGGCTTCGGTTTTGAAACATCACTTCCGGGTTGGACGCCAAGGGTTGATATAGGGTCAAAATAATTTTGAATATGAAAAATTAACGGAAACCAAAGTATTATGGCTGGAGATATCCACCCCTAGGGTGTAGAAAGGCAAACAGAGTTTTGGTACTACAAATAGATGACAACAGTAGAAGAATGAAGGAAAGCTCACCCCTTATCCTGACATTCAAAATAAGTAATGAGTGAGGGGGGTCTTCTATAAAATGTTGCATGAGACCTCACCTTCTAAGAGGAAGGTTTTTGTTTTATCAGCAAACTATGCTCCCTGCAAGCAAGTTGTTAGAGGCACAAGTACTCAACATCCTTCAGCCCGGTTTTTTTATTTTCTCTCTTTCAACCAAGATTAATTATTCTGTAGCTACCACTCAGTCATCATTTTGTTGTTCTGCAGGACATTGTCCCCATAGATTTGTCCTTCCCCTTCATGTAATACATCTGCGCACTTCTGATACTACCCTATTATCTTTCATTGACACCATTTTGACTCAATTTTTGTCAACACTTACTACTTAGGTTTGTTATTAGAGGAAATAATTTTGTGAAGATTGCAGAAAAGGGTTTTATCCATATAATATCTTATTGTATCTTATTTTAATGCATCAGTTAAAGCAACAGATTTAGACACACATAGTGACCATAAACTGAGCATAAACGTATAATCTGAGTTCCTTTTAATTAAATATAATATTTTTAAAGAATTAAATTTTGGTTGAAGGCTAGATTAAGAAAGCATTACAAGATAAATTTAAGGACATATACAAAATCTGTCAAACCAACTGCTATTAACTAAATCTTCCATAAATATGGGGAATATTGTTACAAGGGAATAATGGGTCTGTCAGACTACGGTCTATGAACAAGAATAATGGCTCCTGCCTTCTAATGATAAAAATAAAAGAATACATATAAAAGGTACAAAGAGAGGGGATTACCTGTGAAAGACCAACAGGGATATTCCCATTAGCCTAATTCAGCATAGAACAAGGGAAAAAATTATGTCACAAGAAGAAATGTTACTTATAGAAAGTATATGTCATTTTTCACAAAGGGAATGTACCTTGCTTATATTTTCTTGCTTTGTTCCATCAATCCTTAACACACCTGCAAATCAAAAACTAAGAACCCAGAAGTACTGTTATATTTTATGTAATACCATAGATGTGCTGGTAGTGAACAGAGCTCACTCATATTTTACATGCTGTGTACTATAGCTTTCCCTCGCTTTTCCTTCCCATCTTCCTTCATTCAATCCATATGACACAGCATGAACATCTATCATAAGCACTATCTTAGCCTCTCTTTCATGCCGTTCTTTTAGAAAACAGTATGTGTTGTTTGCATCAATATTCCAGATCCCTTTTCAACTAGAAGTGTCTGTCTTTTCATTTTACTGTAATGGGTATGCCAGCCCCCCAAGAAAGTCATACTATTATGACCGTCAATGCAATCTAGTGATATTAAAATTCTCAGTGGGTAGGAGCTTATACTTCTACAATATGCCTCTTCTTTTAAAAAATGTCACTTTGTTTGTTGGTCCTTGCTTGCTTTTGCCTCCTTTTGATTTTTTTTTCTAAAAAGATGATATGTTTTAAGAAGCAGTTTTATCACTATAGTAAACTTGAGGAATCACAAGAACAAACTTTATACTGCTTAGAAGATGAGATTTTCATAATGGTGAGGAGGCTTATCCATATTCATGAGGAGACAATCTTACTGCATGTTATCACCCTCACATTTAAAAATCTTATGTATACGAATGTACAGTTTTGTTGGGTATTGAAAGCCACGGGAAGCTTTCTCTTATATCAACAAAAATCAACAAGAAGATAGTGGAGTAGAGTTAAACTTTCTAAAGACACCAGATGCTGTCTATCTTGGAAGCTAGAGAGGCTCAACTTTGGCTAGTGTTTGGATAAAAGACTACCAATATATCAAAAACCATCAGCATATATTTACCATTTGTTTTCCCGAGACTTTGCCCTCCAATCAGCAACTGATTGGTCCTTCACTCTGACTAATCCCCAGCTGCCATTCTCCCTCTCAGCCAATACCAGGATGGATCCTAGCCAGCCTATTTCCTGACCAATCAAGGGAGGGGGCAGGGAGTCTGAATTGTTGTCAGATCTTTATAAGATGCCTTTTATTTCTCTGTATATTTACGTTTGTACATTTTGAAACAAATGGCTGTACTTGCATATTTTTTGGGCAAATTGTAATAAACCTCTGTGGCTTTTCTTCAACTTGGTGTTGGTTTCTCTGTCCTGACCTATCTTGTTTGGCATATCCTCGCCAGGCATGAAACCTCTTCCATGGTCCTAATTAATCACTACAGAACCAGCAAGGAAGGATCTTAAGATTAAAAGGACATGTTGAGTTATGAGAGACCAAAAATTAGCACTATTAAATCAACCTGGATAGGGTTTGCATCATACTATTCAGGGATAGATTAAGGAAAATCCTAACTGATTTTACAGATTACATCTAGAACTGGTGTGTTGGCAGCTATAAAGGAGATATATCTACCGCTTCCCAAAAACAGAATAACAATTAACTCTCAATATAAGAAGGAAACAGGAAGTCAAGCCTAAAATATGTAGCTACACATCAGTAAGTAGATAGTTAGATGTTATTTTTTTTTGTTCTCCTCCTTCACCAGTTCAAGTTACTTTGAAGCTCAAATTCCAACACTGATAGGTGATGGCTTCTATCTGTGGCTACTAGGGCTGTGCAAAATTACCGTTAGTCCTTCTAAGTTGGATCAAATTTGTTAAATTTGTACTTACAACACATGGGCTTGGCCCATGCCAAAATCTTACGAATCAAAACTTAGTTTTTTAATTTGAATTTTGTAAATCTCGGAAGCAAGCAAAGCAAAGCCAAAAAGGTTACATTTCCCCTTTAAATTAATAGCCTCTCGCCATTAGGAGAGGGAAGCAGCAGGGAGAAAGCAGAGTCTGCTGGGAAGGCGAATGAGAAAGCACAAAATTCTGGGAAATGTAGTTTGGCAAGGCAAGGAGCTCTATGCCAGAGAATTAAAAAGGCCCTGCCCTAAACTACATTTCCCAGAATTCTACTCACCAACAGAAAGCCCCAATCAGGCTAGGGGAGAGAATTGTCCCTACATAGCAGCAGCCAGGCAGAGTTCCAATGAAGTGTTGAATCTGCAAAGAGGACTGACTGATACTTCTAGTAAGTAAATCTCTGTGCTGGGTTGGGACAAAATCCCCAAATGGAAGTTTTATTGGTTAATATAAGAGACATTCAATAAGATAGCTGTTGCGGCTTTTTTAAAAAGCCCATTTTTGTTAAAACTTCCCTAAAATCTGTAGATGTATGAATATTTCTGAAAGTTGGGGGAGGGGATGATCCCCTGTTATCTTGTGTCACTGTATAGAAAATTTAAGGAGATGGCTGTCATAGGTTTTTTAAATTTTTAAATGTTGTTTGTAAAAGCTTTGAAAATTCCCCAAACATCTGTAGATAAGTGAAACTTTCTGAAACTTGACGGGATAACAGCATTAATAGCCTCTCGCCATTAGGAGAGGGAAGCAGCAGGGAGAAAGCAGAGTCTGCTGGGAAGGCGAATGAGAAAGCACAAAATTCTGGGAAATGTAGTTTGACAAGGCAAGGAGCTCTATGCCAGAGAATTAAAAAGGCCCTGCCCTAAACTACATTTCCCAGAATTCTACTCACCAACAGAAAGCCCCAATCAGGCTAGGGGAGAGAATTGTCCCTACATAGCAGCAGCCAGGCAGAGTTCCAATGAACAGCAGGAAATGTGTTCCATCATTGTCAGAAGTTTTACCACAATGGTTGTAAATATGAGGAAGAAAGGAGCTCCTGAAGTTTCCCTACTTGCACAATTACTATAACAAAAAGGGACAAAAGTTTTACTAATGATACTTTAGAAATACTTTAGAAACAAAACACTGATATCCTCTAATTTTGTGGTCGGTGGTAAGGGATGCGGGGGTAGAGGGGAGAAAGAGTGGTGGGCGGTGAAGGAGGCTGCTTGGTCCGGGTTCTGGGAAGGCTAGTGATGGGTAATGTTGATGGGAAGAGATAAAGACAGGAGTAGCTTGTTTCCTTCTAGAGTCCTTGTTCATGGGTGCTCCTTATCGTTCTCTTGCAGTCTCCCTCCTTGTTGAGCTGGTCACTTCTTTTACAGGTCCTCTTTCTAGGCTCCTTTTTCCTTCTTGTTCCGAGGCGTATCTTCCTAACCCTCTGCGTCTGGGAGCAATCTGTTGTTTTTAGCTTTTGTCCTTTTGAGAGAATTTTTGTTCTTTCCTGTAGTCTCCAAAATCTTTCCAGCGTTTTATGCCCATTGTCCATTCCCTGTCTTCCAGCGTAGCCGGACCCGCATCCCTTCACGTCCTCCAACCTCCATTTTAGCCGTTCTCCCTAGGCGATTCGAGGCCTTCCGTGCCCATCTCCGGGATGCCACTTCTCGTAGGCCTGAAATACGCTTCAAGAGAGTAAGGGCAGCTTTTCTTCAGGTTATTCTTCCTTCCTTGCTGGGGTGTTCCCGCCCTGCCTCTCTTCCTAGTGGGCTGCGTCCCATTCTTTTTGCCGTCCTTCTTAGCTGCATCCAGGCTGGGGTTTTTGGGTGCTGTAGCGACCTCTTGATTCTTCCCCTCTTCTCTTTCTTGGGGAGCAGAGGTGTTAGGGCTCTTTGAGGTCCTTCCTGCCGCCTCCCCAGGGTTATTTCCTCCTCTTCTGGCCCCTCTTCCTGTCTCATACTCCGCTCTTCCTCTCTTGGGGTGTTCATTTTGTATTTATTTGTTGGTTGTTTACTTGTTCTGAAAGACTCCTGGTTTTCCTGCTACAGTCCAGTTATTCACTTATTTGTTATTCCCCTTTTTGTTTTATTTTAATTGTCTTCTTTTTCTTCTTCTTCTTTTTTCCTCCACAAAATGGCGCTCCCGCCAAAAAACAAAGAGCTTGTCTTCTTCAGGAGTTAGGCAGGGATGGCCACCATCTTGGCTCCCCTGTTGCCTGGGATGATTCTTTTTCTCTCTTTTTCTTCCCCCTTTTTTATTTTTAGTATAGAGGAGAGTTTATATTTTTTCCCCTCTGTTTGGGCCTTTTCCCTCTTTACCCTGGTCTCTATCTCTGCTGCGATGGGGGGGTCTGCGGGGCTGCATAGATCCCTGGAGCCAGCGGAGCCCGCCTAGCGGCTTGGCGATCCCACCGGACACCTCTGTGTCCGTGGATGGAGGCGCCGATCGCCCTCCGGCCGGTGGAGAGGGAGGCACTTCAGGAGCCCCTAAAGTGCCCGACCTGCCGCCATCTTCGTCCCCCGGGGATCTCCATCCTCTAATTTTGTAATGAGTTTTGAAACATTTTTTTCATTGATTGCATAGCCCTAGTAACTACCATTGCTACCTTTTGTTTCTATTACTGATTTTTTAACTTATTGTTGCAAGTACCCAAAAGCTCAACTAGAACAGACAATCCAGTGAAACCATATGCCAAACTGGCTCACATTCTGATCTAACATTTACCATATTAAAAAAAATTAAATGATTTCTCCTTCTGAATGTATCACCTTGACAAACACTCTCTAATTGTCTGAAATATCCTTGCCAAAGTTTTTTTACATAAGAAACTGTTCCAATAGAGGTGTTAAACTGATGTATTCTTTTCTCTAACTTTAGTGAAAAATGCATCCTTGAAGCTCTCATTTCTCCAAGTTTATTTATTCTGCTTAGGGAGATACTTTTCCTTAAAAAAACTACTTTTCTTCCATTTCATCTTACTTGACTAAGGTGAACAAATAATTTGACATGTTTTGAAATGTTATGGGGAGCTCATCTTTTGTCAGATGGTAAACTACTTTGTTCCCTTTCGTATTCCGAATAGAGAGAAAAACCCACACACTTTTCTAGTAGACCGCTTCTACAATATGATGTTTTCTACAGATTTATTGATCTTTGCATCTCTTCTCCCGCCCCCAGCCCAATATCCTGATGATCTTAGCCTACTTGCTGTGCTTACTAAGCACAGCTTTTACGATATGTTCGCACAAGTCTTCCCTCCACTTTATTTTGCCTGACAGGTAAGTATTATTTCTAGAATGGAGTAATGTTTAATATTATCTATGCCTTGTATGTAATAGCACTTTTGATTGATTTTTCCCCTACATTACTCTCCACACTTATACATTTTCTCTACTGTGCTACGCAGCAAAGCCTTCTCTCATTTTGAAAAGAATCCTTATGGTAGGTAATGTTTAAAATAGTTACTTTCCTCACACAAAAAAGCATAGGCAGGGGGTACTTTGAGCTGTACTCTTTAAAGATCATGGCAGCCTGAGGTTGGTTTGACTGAAACTTCTCCAATTTTTAAAGGGTACATCTGAAAATAGTCACAAATAGTTCAGCAGTACATTGGCAGGAAGGCTGTTAAGTATGAAACATAGTTTTCCAAGTCACTTATTTCCTTTATATTCTTTCTCCATTCACACTTCACCCCCACTCCCCATGAATTGTTGGAGCATCTATCCTTAATCTTCTACTCCCTCTATCAACAAGGAGCTGTCTTAACACAGAGTCAGATCAATGGCCTATTTAGCAGGTACTATCAACCTTGACTTCAGTTATTGGCAACTCAATCCTGTCCACTGCAGCGTATAATGATACCTATATGAGACACAAGAACGCAGCTGGACAGTGAAGTGGGACCAACACCTGGCAACAAAGTAAGAAGAAAAAAACCCTCTCTCTCGTTCTGAGTGACCTGAGAATATTCTGGTTCTGGCTGCATAAGAGAGAATGCATGTAAAGGGAAGAAATCCACTAATCTGCTTCACTGAAAACTGGTACAAAAACCATGTTTAGTAGGAACATCCAAATCATAAAGTTTTAAAATTTACAAAATGATTTAGCATAGCCTGGAGTTGCATATGAAATATGGCCTCTTGGCACTCATTTCAGTCAGAAATGCCCAATGAGCTGTGCATCAGCCTTAGGCTCTACTTGACAAATAGTAATGGGCTAAGGGGATGGAGTCTGGACAATGAATAGTCTTTGTTTGCTTAGTATGCAAAGGGATCTTGTAGCATCTTAGAGATTTACAGAGAAAATAAAATTGGTAGCATAAGCCTCCATAGACATCTACACTGTGTTGGAGCACGCAATAAATCAGTTAGTATGTTTGTGTCAACTGTAAAATAAGATGCATAAAGCTGATTGGTCGGGCTATGCCCAGGGAGCAAACTAAGCCTGGAACTTTTGGGTGCTGTTGTATTTTTCAGGCTTGGGCTATGCAGGTGCTCACGGAGAAGCAGAGAGAGTTTGTGAATCGGTGCAACTGATCACATGATTGTAAATATGTTGTTCTGAATTACAAAGAGTAAACTACTTGTTCTTTATTGTTCATCTGCGTGGCACATTTTATTTCTCTGACAAGGCAGCATGTGGGCTGATCAGACATGAACTACAGTTGGTTTATTTTACAATATGCCACACACTGTAGAATTAATGCAATCTGACACTTTAACTGGCATGGTTCAATGTTGTGGAATCACGAGAGGTGCCATTTTACAAGGTCTTTAATCTTCTCTCCCAAAGAATGCTAGTGCTTCAACAAACTACAACTCCCTTTTAACTTTGATAGAGTTGGGTGGTATAACTAAACCACCCCACGCTATAGCTGCCCCTCTCCAAACATGTTTCTTATTTGCTGTTTAAACAAACCGCACAATACCAAGCCACATAATTCAAATCATAGAATCATAGAGTTGGAAGAGACCTCATGGGTCATCCAGTCCAAGGCTTGCCAAGAAGTAGGAAAATTGCATTCAAAGCACCCCTGACAGATGGCCATCCAGCCTCTGTTTTCAATTACATGGCCCTCAACTGGATGTCTTTGACAGTTTTCCTATCTATCAGGAGGCACAGTGCAGCTATTCCATTGTTCCTTGCCTGATTTTTTCTAGTAAATGAACTTATTTAAAATTATTTTGTAATTTAATTTAATCTGATTTTACCAAACTTATTATTTAATCAAGTTTTAAGTGCTTGAATGTAGTTTAGCTAACTATTATAGGAGTGTTAGGATAGGGATTTGTGTTTATTTTGTCTTTGTATACTTTGTCTTTTACTCTTGGTCAGAGGATGACTCAATTAGCAAATCTATCTAGTAAAGAACATACAAAGGAAGCAAATATAAGAGAGTTGAGTGTTGAAGCTGTTATTATCTGGACCCTCTACATCAGTGTTTCCCAACCAGTGTGCCGTGGGAAATTGGCACTCTTCCCCCTCCTGGCAGCTCTTTCTCCGTATTTCCCTCCCCAAGGCAAAGGAAGGGCTCCGCTGAATGCCAGGGCCAGGCCTGCCTTGAGGAAGCCTTCAGGAGCCTCAACTCAGCATGGCTCCAGCTCCCACTCAGGGCTGCTTCAGCCTCCCGATACGTTTCATAGATCTGTGTGGCCTCCTTTGCTGCCTCCCTCCTCCCTCCGCAAAAGCAGAGCACTGGGCGGAAGTGATTGAGTCGGCGTTTTCGCATAGGCTTGGATTTCTCGCAAGAACAAAGCCGGAAGCTCCACGTCGGTGAATTGGGCAGTGAGCGAACCTGGGAGCATCGGGAGGTTGAAGCATTCACAGGCTTCCAAGAAACAAATTGAGCCTCTCTGCTTGGAATTTTTTTAAAAACTATTTTACTGCATTTTTCGAAAGTTGCCTCCCCCCCCCCTTCCCAAGGAACTGTTTATAACAGCTTCATGACATCCATAGTTAACTAGAAGCAAGTTTCACTCAGAATGAAGAGTTGGGCATGTTTAACCTGAAGAAGAGAAGGCTGAGAGAAAACATCATAGCCATGTATAAGTATGTGAGAGGAAGTCATATATATGTTGTGTTCATCGAAACAGGCCCAGGTTTCACACTGAGTGTATAAATACTTTTTAAAACATATTAACTATATTTATTACTGTGTTAAAGTGTCATTTTGTTTCATTTTGGTTGGTGGTGTGCCCCAGGATTTTGTAAATGTAAAAAATGTGCCGCGGCTCAAAAAAGGTTGAAAAACGCTGCTCTACATGATGCAGGGTGGTTACATACGAAAACTGATTTCAGAAAATATTCAGTGACAACATAGTTATCTATATTCTGCAACCCAAGTTTGAAAATTAAGTTTCAAATATCTGATAAATGAGTTAAAAACACCTTATAATAGAGCTTGGAAGCAATGTGTTGCTTATTAGCGCCTTTTGTCAATAACATATGTGACATTATTGTTGCAAATTAATAAGGAAGACTTTTGCTTCTTTTGTAGCATAAGTAAAGATTTTAGTAACATTTCTAATTATGTGAGTCTCTGCGCATATTCTAATGAATGTAGGTCAGCGTGGGGAAGAGAGCTTACTGCTCATATCTCCTGCTTCAAAAAAAAATTTTTTCTGGGGACCCCTAGAATAACACCTGATGATCATTTTATTATTGTCTCTGGCCTTTTTACAAGAGAAGAAGTATGGAATAAAAGAAGTGTTCTTCTTGAATGAGTTTTAAATTTTAATCGGGACGAGCTTAGATATCCAGCAATGCCTGGATTATGTAATTTGGAAAGGATAAACATTAGAAAAAGTTGGTGAATGGTCCTATTAGAAAATGCAAGACCCATCATCCTCTGTCATTTTCCCTCAAACCCCACAAGTATTTAAAGTAGTCGGGGGGAGGGGGTGTCTGTGTGTCAAGTTTGGTCCAGATCTGTCACTAATGGGATTCGCAGTGGCCTCTGGATGTGAGTGTAAGTACTGCAACTCCCATTGTCAAGGGTCCATCCTCCCCAAACCACACCAGCACTTAAAGTTTGTGATGGGGGTCTGTGTTGGATGTTTCGTTCAGATAATAATTTTTATTTTTTGTATCCCACCTCCATCGCCCTGAAAGGACTTGGGGTACCTTACATACGACACAATGTGCCTGGAATAATGCATAAAATAAACACAAAGTACAATAAAATATAAAAACCACTAGCATATAGAACAATGATTTCAACTCAAAACAGTGCCTAATAACCTATGGTGAGAACTGTCACAAAACATGGCCAACCATAACCAGGAACAGGGGAATATGCTCTTTTCTTCTTCTTTTCCATTGTATTTTTTCCTCCTTTGCCAAAAAGAATTGTTTTCTGCTTCATAAACCCAGTTCTTTTGTTCTGATCATCACAAATAATGCTAGTATATGTATGTTGATTTGGTTTTATTCCTTTTTCTTTGACAAAAAAATATTCTAAGAATTCTCCCCATATTACCTCAAAATAATTTATTTTCATTAATCCCTTTTTACATTTTATTTCACGAGTCAGTTTATTGTTTATTATAACGTTCCACACCTTTTTGTACCAATCATCAATTTCATAATCATAATTTTATTTCCATTTTTGGAATGAATTATAATGACTTAACGCACTAAACCATATTTTAACTTAAGTATAAATTAAGTAGTCTAGTAAGGAGACATTGGTAGAAAGATCTGGCAGCTTGATAACCTGGCAAGTTAATTTCAAGCTCTAGGCAAGATGTGATCTTCCCATGTAAGCCTACAGTGGTTCTACAACTCAGAAGTCTCCCACCTCATACTGCTGCATGTATCAAATATTATCTAGGAAGTTTCCTAAATTCCAGGCAAGCATTAAAAGCACCATAGTCAGGATTATTTAATAACATTTAAGGCTCCTTGATACACAAATAGAAGGCTAATTCTATTCTATTCTATATTACAAGTCTAATGTCATCGACAAAGTATTGATTAGTAAAGAAAGGAAATATATTTGTTGACATTAAGTGAAGGCAATATAGTAATGAATTTAGTTATATATTAATGGATAATTTATTGTAAATTAATTTAAGCTAATTTTAACCTCTTTCATAGATGCAACTTTTTTCAAGTCCTTTGTGATTCACAAAAAATAAGTGTATCCTTTTAACCTTTTGATAAAGTGGAAAATTTATCCTTAATTATATGACAGTTTCCTATTCCTGCGGTAACAGAACTAGGGAGGATATCTTCCAGAATTCTGATGATGTTGTACTCAAGCTTGTCAGTTGTCCTGAATTTTAAGGGTAGGCTCTTATTTTGGGAAAATGGCCCCCCCCCCCCTCACCTGAGCTCCACCTCCTCTTCAGCAATTGATGTCCCTCTGCCCCCTTTCGCCTTCTATTATTAAAGAAGAAAACTGGAAACCTTGGTTGCACTGTACCATCTATCAGCCCTAGCTTAACATAGCCAGTAGTATTTGTTTATTTACTTATTTATCATGTCAAGAGCAAACCAAACAGTTGTATTACATTAAAAACAAACAGACAAACAAAACACAGAATTTGTAGACTTTGTATTCTATTAAATGTTCTTTGACCAGTAGCTGGCCACTTGGAGTGCCTCTGGTGTTGCCATAAGAAGGTCCTCCATTGTGCATGTAGCAGGGCTCAGGTTGCATTGTAGTAGGTGGTCTGTGGTTTGCTCTTCTCCACACTCGTGGATTCCACCTTGTAGCCCCATTTCTTAAGGTTGGCTCTGCATCTCGTGGTGCCAGAGGGCAGTCTGTTCAGCGCCTTCCAAGTCACCCAGTTTTCTGTGTGCCTAGGAGGGAGTCTCTCATTTGGTATCAGCCATTGATTGAGGTTTTGGCTTTTAGCCTGCCACTTTTGGACTCTCACTTGCTGAGGTGTTCTCTGTAGATCTTAGCCAGTAGTGATAGATAATTAAAGTTGCAGTCTAAAAACATCTTACCTATAATGCAACAATCTTGTCTTACTATGACAATTGCAGAAATTGTCCTATACAATTAAGAAAGCAAATGTTTCACCTTTGACTGTATAACTCACAGGGAATTATTAGAGGGCCAACTTCCTTTGATATTCATGTCATATTGAGAAAAATATTGTCAGTCACCTAATGCCTAAGTGCCCTAACAGTGCTAAATTTATGCTATTTTCTCTGAAAGAGTGAAAGGTAAAAGCACCCCTTAATTAACTGCACAAAAGAAGATAATGAGGCTCAGCATCTAGGATGGAAGTATTTTACAAATATGTCCCACTTGTGATACTCCCTGTGACAAAGTGACAAGGCTGTTGGACTTTGTCTCACCTAATTTTCTTTGGCAGTCTGAGGTAGGTTTTTTCTGCTCTGCAAGATGATTGATCTCTGAGTTTTCTAGGTATTCTCATTTTTAGCTGCTATTGGAAAGACTTGAATAATTTAAAGTTCCTGCCATGATCTTGGCAGCTCTTTTCAATAGTCCCTGATTTATTGCACTGCACAAAACTGTAGCTTCAGTTCATTCCCTAGTCTATTCAAAAGCAACATGTGGTGAAGAAAGACAGCAATCACATGAAGGGTGAGATTTTAAACGGTTGTGTTGTGGTGAAATGATCTTTCTACATAACTGTAAAGTGTTAACAAGTGACCTTTGGCTCACATGTGCAGAGTCATCGTGCGATGGTGATCATGACCTGCTTGAGTGAGTGAGCATCACACCTCTAACCAGGGCTGTAGCCAGGATTTTGGTTCAGTTTGAGACTGGGTGGAAGAGGGTCTACCCTATTTTGTAGTTATCCCAATAACCCCATGAATGTGGGATATAATGAGCATGGTGATCAGATCATGATATGAATAAACATAACAGTTTAAATACTATACCAGTAAGGCCTTTTCGCGGACCACCCTGAGAATTTCGGGAGGGGGCTGAAGCCCCCTTAGCCCCCCCCCCTGGCTACATGCCGGCCTCTAACATTGTATGTGGAAACATTCAATATGATATCAGACATCATTATGCAGAAATCAAGGATTCACAACTACAACTCATCATATGATGAAATCATGAAGTGTCAACCTGCTCTAAGTTCCTTCCCACTATACCATTCTCTCCTTTCTTAATCTCCCTCCCTCTCTCTATATATCCTCCCACACACATATACACAGTACAACCCCTGTATCTGTGGAACTAGTTTCATTTATCTATGTCTGACTAAATATGTATTCTTTAGGCATTTTCTAGGTCTTCTAGTGTGACTCTATGGTATTCTTTGCTTCAATAATGTTTATTTATTTATTTATTTGCAGCATTTATATTCTGCCCTTCTCATCCCAAAGGTGACTCAGGGTGGAACATAGAACACATAAATGACAAACATTCAATGCTGTTAAACAGACAGGACAGACAACAGTTAGAGGTATTATGTCAGCATTTTTCCCATCTTTGGTGTCCTGGAGATTGTGCTTAATTCCAGCCACAGGGGGTGCTGTCACTCCATTCTGTGTGATGAAGAGCCCTTGATCACAGACTTTATCCTTCCTTTGATTGCCAGCTTTTTCTGATATTTCCTTTATGGTGCCATAAAATACTTCTCCATTTAAGCAGTGCCTAATTTCTCTACTCGCAGCTTGCAGCTATTTTCGAACTGCTTATGTGGACAGTAAGCTGGGCTGAACATCAGGTGCTCACCCTGACCCGGGCTTTGAACTTCCAACCTTTCAATTGGTAAAATCTATTAGTGATGGTGATTAACCAGCTGTGCTAAAGCCCAGCATTGACTGTTGACTGTTATGCATGATTTCATGTATCCATGTGAAATCCCCTGTGAATGTGGTGGAGATGGGGTTTTTAATATACACATATACACAGGCTGTTTAATATAACTAAGGATTCTATAACTGACTTCCATTGTGCACTGTGTGAATATTACTTCAATTGGATAACATTGAAGTAATAGGATATAACTAGGAAAACATAAAATACATGTCTAGAAGATTATTTATCATCATCATCATGTCTGTTTATATCCCCGCTATTTCTTTCTACAAAGAGACTCAAAGTGGCTAATTCCCATCTTTTCTAAGCCTTGTGGTAGCTATCACTTATAAAGTCCAATTAACTTTTTCTCCTTTCCTCCTACAACCAGCCCCTTCCCTCTAAGCCAGGGGTGGGCAACCTACGGCCCGCAAGCTGGAGCCAGCCCTCAGGCCGATGCTGTCCGGCCCTTGGCTTCCTCGAGGCTTTGTTCTGAAGAGAGGGAGGCAAACTCCCATTGGGGCGGCTACAAACGTGAAGAGGCAGGCAGGCAGGCAAGCGGAGGGGAAGGAGAGGGGGAAGAAGGGGAGGCGGCCAGGAGCAAAAGCATGCCTTCGCCCTCCTCCTCCTCCCTTCACTTCCTCCTCGCGCGGCCCCCCCTCCCTCTTGCATTGGCGCTCTTTCCCTTCTTCTCTTTCCTGTCTTCCTGTTTCCTTCCCTCCCTCCCTCTCTCTTTCCCCCTTTCATTCCTTCCCCCTTCCACCACCTGAAGAGGGAAGAGGGGGAATGCAGCAAGGGGACAGGGCCAGAGCAGGAAAGGAGTGTGGCCGAGGCTGGAGCACATGCGGGGGGGGGGTGCTTCCATTCCCTCCTGATCTTCCTCCTCTTCTGCCTCTGGGCATATTGAGGATTCATGCCAAGTTTGGTCCTGATCCATCATTATTTGAGTCCACAGTGCTCTCTGGATGTAGGAGAACTACAACTCCCAAACTCAAGGTAAATGCCCAGCAAACCCTTTCAGTACTTTCTGTTGGTCTCATGAGAGTTCAGTGTGCCAAGTTTGGTTCAAGATGGCTGAATGGCCATCTGTGAGGAATGTTTTGTGTTTTTCCCTTATGGCAGAAGGAGGTTGGACTGGATGGCCCTTGGTTTCCTCCTACTCTAGGAACCTGTTGTTGTTATTATTATTATTGGCTGAATGGCCATCTGTGAGGAATGTCTTAATTGTGTTTTTCCCTTATGACAGAAGGAGGTTGGACTGGATGGCCCTTGGAGGTTTCCTCCTACTCTAGGAACCTGTTGTTGTTATTATTATTATTGGCTGAATGGCCATCTGTGACGAGTGCCTTGATTGTGTTTTTCCCTTATGGCAGAAGGAGGTTGGACTGGATGGCCCTTGGAGGTCTCCTCCTACTCTAGGAACCTGTTGTTATTATTATTATTATTATTAGCAGAGGCTGAATGAATATTATTATCATTATTATTATAATGCTCTCACTGAAATAAATTTCCAAATATTTTGCTTTTATGGCTCTCTGAGTCAAAAAGGTTCCTGACCCCTGATATTAATGAATCACAAATGATACAAATGTTCACTTTTTGTTAACCATTGTTTTGTAAAATTTTAGTGAATAAATGTCATTTTACCTATGACAACCTCTTTTTTTCATTGCTCATAACATACTGTTATCAGTCTTATTAATATATCAAAAATGCAATGTAGTGCCATTATTATTGTTGTTGTTATTGAAGAAATTCAATTGATATTATGTAGAATGTAGTTCAGCCTTTAGGTGTGGCCCTCCATAATATTTTTTGGCTCTCATGTGGCCCCTTGGAAAAAATAATTGCCCACTCCTGCTCTAAGCTGATGATGACACGGTACAATCCAAATTGAGCACTAGTTTTCTTCACATGCTTGCCAACTAATTTACCATGTGATGCAGCTCTTTTTCAAACCAATTTGAACTAATGAGTCATGTAAGACAGAAAGTTCTGTCAAATGCTTTGTTAAAATGCACTCTTACAGTTGCTTCATCTGCTAATTCTACAGTTTGATCAAACAAAATCAATTTCACTGGCTTAACTTGTGTGATATATATATATTGGGGGGGAAATCAATGATGTTTATTGCTAACAGCCCTATTACCCATTACTTGTTTAAAAGAGTCCATCCACATGTATTGCATTTTATGCAAAAGAAGGAAATTAGGCTTACTAGATGCTTACACTTAAATGTATCTGTTTTTCTTTGTCTGAAAAAGATCAATACCACGTGTGCCTTTTCTAAGTCTTTGATCTTTCTGAATCTTCAACCTTCTTAGCTGTCTGAAAAAATGTGACTTTTTCATGTAGGGAGACCAAATGCATAAGAGTCTATGGCAACTGCAATGCAAATAGCTGTTTAAAAGAAAATTGAGCAGGTATGGCTAGCACTTGGATGGAAATAATAACAACAAAAACAACAACAATAACAACTTTATTTATACCCCATCACCATCTCTCCAGGGGGACTCAGGACGGCTTACATGAGGCTAAGCCCAACAATACAACAATGCAAATAAACAGCATACGATGACAGTAAAATATGAAAATGAAAATAAAATACAAGGAATAATATAAATAAACATCACCAATGAATACTTAGAAGCAACACATAGAAGACAATTAGGATGGAGAACCTGGCTCAGATGTAAGGAGATCCTAAAGAAGCAAAACAACGAATACGAATTAAAATCCCAAAAGGAAATAAAAGAACTTTATAACAACATCTCATAGTTCCAGTACAGACAGATAATGGAAGCATTTAATAAAGACAAAAATTGGATTTGATGAAGGAAATAAAGCATGGGACAAAATAATAACATCTGAATAAAAAGTAATTTCTAAAATTTATAAAATATTACTAACATGGTTAATGGAGAAAGAACAAAGAAAAGATTCTATGATAAATGGGCAAAAAACATTGGCTACAGTATACAAATTTTAGATTGGGAAGACATATGGAATACTAAACTAAAATTTACTGACTCATACGACCTCCGTGAAAATTGGTAAAAGATGATGTACCATTGGTAGGGTTCCCATATGTCCCTTATTCTAAGGGACGTCCCTTATTTTGGCCCTAAAATTTGTGTCCCTTATTTTCAGGCCCTGTCCCTTATTTTTGACTAGCAGGACAGGACTGGGCGGGGTTGACCAGAGGAAGGTGCGTGCTGTGGTTTCCACGGCAATGCCTGCCCGGGGATTCCAACTCGCAGGGCAGCCTGCGTCCCCGTTGGAAGGAAGAGGCGATACAGGACTTTTTCAAAGTACAGTAGACTAATTAACCGTTACCCAAGGGGAATGTTGGATCATGTTGGATAAAGATAGTTTCTGGTTGCTTGAGAGTTACTCTTAAAATAGGCCTAGCTGTGCATCCCAATACTATACAATGCTGTGTATCCCATACTATACTATACCATTAACTATTGACATAATAATCATGCCCTCCTTTCTGCTAGAGATCCCTGTGTACAACTAGTGGGCCACTGTGTGACACAGAATGCTGGACTAGATGGGCTGAGGCCCGATTCAGCATGGCTCTTCTTATGTTCTTAAGATGTACTGTCTTATAAAATTTGTTTTATTTTAATGTTTAGACAGTGCACTTTTAAAGTCAGCAACGTCAAGTACTAAATACAGGTGGAGAAAATTAGGTAGTTCTAATAATGTTTTTTCTGCATGACAAAACATTATTATTTATTTATTATTTATTAAGTTCGGCTTAATATACCGCTCTCTCTGGTGCCCAGAGCGGTTCACAAGAATTGGTACAAGTAAAAACACATAAAACACATAAAATGCAATAAAAACAATTTAAAACCCCCGAATTAAAAAAACATGTTGCAGGCCAACTGCAGTAACAGTGGCATGCTAGCAGCGGACCAGCAGGTACAATAAGTGGCAGTTGGCTATGGGCCGAATGCCTGTCTGAATAGCCATGTTTTTACTGCTCTGCGGAACGGCAGAAGGACCCGGGTGGCCCGTATCTCTTCAGGAAGGCTGTTCCACAGAGTTGGCGCGGCTACGGTGAACGCCCTCCGGCACGTGGTAGCCAGTCTGCAGACCCTAATGCTAGGCACATCCAATAGATTGAACCCCTCTGAACGCAGTGATCTCCTGGGCACATAAGGGGTAAGCCGCTCCTTCAGGTACACTGGCCCCAAACCATATAAGGCCTTGAAAGTTAGAACTAACACCTTGAAGATGACCCGGAATTCAATTGGAAGCCAGTGCAGTTTGCGCAAGAGTGGTGTCACATGGTCGGATCTTAAGGCTCCTGAGAGCAGACGCGCTGCAGCGTTCTGCACCAACTAAAGTTTCCGGATCGCAGTCAAGGGTAGGCCAATGTACAGCGCATTACAGTAATCGAGCCTCGAGATGACCGTGGCTTGGATCACCGTCGCCAGGTCGCAGCAGGAGAGGTAAGGAGCCAGACGTTTTGCCTGACGCAGATGGAAGAAGGCTGTCTTGCAGGCTTCGGCAGCACATATACTATACATATACATATACTACCAGCCGGACCCCCAAACCTTTTACAGATGGTTGCGGGCAGAGGGCTGCACCATCAAAGGTCGGCAACTGGGTCTCTACCCCCTCCGGGCGGCCCAACCACAAGATCTCCGTCTTCGCCGGGTTCACCTTCATCTTACTGGCTCGCAGCCATCCAGTAACGGCTTCTAGGCAGAGATGGAAATTATCGGGTACAGATTCCACCCCGGGGTCCATCCTCAGAATGAGCTGGGTGTCATCAGCGTACTGATGTCATTCCAGCCCAAAACTCCGCACCAATTGGGTGAGTGGTTGCATGTAGATGTTAAATAACAGTGGGGAGAGAATGGCCCCCTGAGGGACTCCGCAATGTAAGGGAGAGCCCTCAGAGACCACCCCTCCCACTTCACTCGCTGCAGGCGGTTTTGGAGGAAGGAGGACAGCCAGTTGAGGGCTGTCCCCCTCACCCCCGCCAGGCGGTGTGTCAAAAGTTGGGAATCGACAGTATCAAACGCTGCCGTGAGGTCCAATAACACAAGCAGCGCCGATCCACCTCGGTGCAAATGGCAGTGGAGTAGGTCTGTGATGGAGACCAGGACAGTCTCTGTCCCATGGCCCGAATGGAAGCCGGACTGGAAGGGGTCTAGCCAGGTTGCATCATCCAGGAATGTCTGCAGCTGGTCCATTGCTGCCCTCTCAATTACCTTACCCAGGTACGGTAAATTGGACACTGAGCGGTAATTGGAGGGAGCCGCGGGATCTAACCCCGGCTTTTTCAGCAATGGACTGACTACAGCCTCTTTTAACACCTCTGGAAAAGCTCCTTGCTCAAGGGAGCAGTTGACTATATTCTACAGAGGGCCTCGTAACCCCTCCACGCAAGCTCGAATCAGCGTGGAGGGGCACGGGTCGAGGGAGCAGGTGGTCGGTCGAAGGGCTGTGACAATCTTGTCAACATCCTCTGCATCCGAAACCATTCGAAGGTGGATCCGGCAGAGGGCCACAGAGTCTCGAGTTCCTGTACTGTATCAACTGTGGCTGGGAGGTCCCGGCAGAGCGTCGCAATCTTGTCTGCAAAGTGATTCTGAAAAGCCTCGGCTGAGAGGGCCCGATCATCGTTATTTGGGATGGTAGGGACCATTGTCAACTGCCGAATTATCCTGAACAATTGAGCCGGGCGTGAATCTTCAGACGCTATCAAGGAGGCATAGTGGGAATTTTTCGCCTCCTTGACAGCATGCTCATAAGCTTCCATAAAGAGCTTATAAGCCGATTCCGAAGGTCCGTCACAGAGCTTCCTCCACATGCGCTCTAGCCGTCTCTTCTCCCGCTTCATGGTTCTGAGATCTTCAGTGAACCACGGAGAACAGCATGTGCGGGGATTGAGAGGGCGTTTAGGGGCGATCTCGTCGAGAGCAGCCGATAGCTTACAATTCCAGGTGGTAACTAGCTCATCGAGCGAGTCGCTGACAGGCTCCAATTCCCTCAGGGCATTCAGGAACCGGATTGGTTCCATAAGTCCCTTCGGGCGAACCCAAATCGGTTCGGCGCCCTTGCCAGGGGGGCGTGGTTGTTCGACCTGGACTCTTAGAGCACAGTGATCTGACCATGGCACCTCTATTATGGAGGTGACGGACACTTGGACACCAGCAGAGAAGATCAGATCAAGGGTGTGACCAGCCCGATGTGTGGGGCCCGACTTGGAAAGGGAGAGGCCCAGGGCCGCCATGGTCGACACTAGGTCCCCTGCTGCAGATGGGGGGAAGGCTGTGTTGGCGTGGACATTGAAGTCCCCCAGCACCACAAGTCTAGGGAACCTCAATGTCTACTCTACCACAGCCTCCAGCAGCAGGGATAGGCTCCTTGCTGGTGCGCTAGGCGCACGGTACACCAGCAAGAAGGCTACACTCTCCGGAGCTCCCCACATCAGGCCGACACTTTCAATCCCGTCTGCCTCCAACGCAGGGACCGCTCTAAGATGTAACAGGTCACGGGCGAGGATCGCCACACACCCCCCCCCGCCACCTCCCGTTCCTATTCTGGTGAGTGACGGCGTAGCCAGCAGGTACCAGTTCTTGTAGGAAGGTGTTGTCACCATCTTGAAGCCAGGTCTCAGTAATGCAACAGAGATCAACTCGTTGGTCATCAATGAAGTCTCTGATGGTTGCAGTTTTATTCCTGGCTGAGTACGCGTTCACTAACTCCAGAGAGGTAGGGGAGGGAGTTGGTAGCCTGTCATCAGTGTACTTTGGGATAGGACGCAGGTCAGAGGCATTCCGAGTCTTGTATCGACTCGAGATGCCTCTCGCTTTCGGCCTGTGCCTAATGCTAACATGCAGAAATATACCATGTACTGTTAAGAGGGTATAAGTCAGCTTCTTTTGTGAGTTTCAATCATTATCTTATTCTGTTAATAAAACTATTTCTACCTAATGTTTGAGTTTCAAGTTTTTAATGAAGTGTCCCTTATTTTTGTGAAAAATCCCGTAAATGTCCCTTATTTCTTATATTAAAAAATGGCACCCCTAACCATTGGTACATCACTCCAAGCATATTACCACAATGCTATAAGTGCACCTTGGACAAATGTTGGAAATGTGAAACCCACAGGGGGACCTTTTTCCACTCATGGTGGACCTGCAAGAAAGCAAACAAATTCTGGAAGTCAGTCCATGATTCAATACAAAAGATTATGGAGTTAAATATAGAAACGAGACCTGATTACTTTTTTCTAGGAATAGTCAATTTCAACATGGAAAAAGGAATGGTTAAAACCGCTTCTCTCGCTGATTTGGGAGGGAAAGAAAAGAAAGGGAATCCATCCACACTGGTTTAGAAGGCTTCTCTGGCTTGAACCGAGGCCAGGGAACAAAAGCAGGGGGAAAGCTGAATCATTTCCAACTCACTGATTTGTAAGAGAAATGGCGGATAAAGCTTCGGAAGGGCAAAAGGACTTCTGGTTTCCTTAAAAACTTCGAAATCGCTTCAAAAAGGATTTTTTTTCTGAATTTATTCCAAATTACAAAGATTCTGAACTAACTTAACCATGCCTATTGTTTACCTGTCCTTTAAAACCAAAAAAGACAAAAAAGAGGTAGAAAACCAAAACCTTAATCTACAAATTTGGTGCCTTAATACTGTGCGGACTTAATACAAAGAGCATATCTTGCCTTTAACATCATCTACTGATTTTTATTATCTTGCTGCTGTTAGCGGCCCTCAAGTCAATCTGTATAGCAACTGCATAAATGAGAGACCTTCAAACCAGACTAGAAAAATAAAATCTTAGAATCATAGAATTGGAAGAGACCTCGTGGACCATCCAGTCCAACCCCCTACCAAGAAGCAGGAAAAATTGCATTCAAAGTCACCACCACCAACAACAACTGGTGGCCATCACCCTCTGTTTATAAGCCTCCAAGGAAGGAGCCTCCACCACACTCCAGGGCAGAGAGTTCCACTGCTGAACAGATGTCACCGTTAGGAAGTTCTTCCTAATGTCCAGGTGGAATCTACTGTAGTTTGAAACCATTGTTCCATAGGGAAACAGAAAACAAGTTTGTACCATCCTCCCTATGACTTCCCCTCACATATTTATACATAGCTATCATGTCTCTTCTCAACCTTCTCTTCTGAAGGCTAAACATTCCCAGTTCTTTAAGCTAATCCTCATGAGGCTTGTTCTCCAAACCCTTGATCATTTTAGTCGCCCTCCTTTGGACACATTCCAGTTTGTTGACATCTCCCTTCAATTGTGGTGCCCAGAATTGGACCCGGCATTCCAGTTGTGCTCTGACTATGAGGTAGCATGACGTCCCTGATCTAGACACTATATTTCTGATAGTATTTTCATCTGGAATGCAGCTGTTCTCTTTTCCTACTGCCTTTGATTTTACCAAGTATTGTCATATTTTCTACTGAATCATCTCATTTCATCACATGACCAAAGTACGACAGTCTCAGGTTGGTCATCTTGATTTCTATGGGGAGTTCAGGGTTGATTTGCTCTGGGACTCATTTGACTTTTTAGTAGTCCATGATGTCATCAGAACTCTTTTCCATCACCATGAGTGGGAATTCTGTAACAGTTCCAGGGTGGTGTTTATCTCTTGTATTCAACATATATATCACTAAGAGTATCAGGAGCTGAAACATTGTTATTTCTAGAAATATCTGATCAGCATCCTGATGGTTAACTTCAACTAGAATAAATAAATTCAATCTATAATTGAATGGTAAACCAACACATAGGTAACTCTCATTGATTCAGTGGATCTGGAGTAGTGAGGATGCACAACAGGATTTAGCCCCTCTGTTTTTCATCATTTTATTGAATTTTTTTAAATAAAGTTCATTTTTATAGTGTCCTTCTGGACTCAGGTGCTAACTGCAAACATTAGCTGTTTTATATATTTGGGTTGACTGGGCCCCAGATATATACAGAGCCACACTGGGAGCTTTGAAGGGCTTCTTACCTGTTGGCTGGAAGACTGTGGGAATTATCAGTAATTCATTAACTAAATAAATAAATAACTTTCCAAGCTCTGCACAGTTGTGAACAGAAGTTTCTCAGCCTGAACATCATTTACGGTGCTAACCCATTATTTCCACCTTAAGCAAAAAAAAAAGAACATTTTGCAATGGTTTCTTCAGTTCTTCATTCCTCCAGATTCTTGACCTACTTTTAAAAACTAACAGAATCTTTCATCCATTGTATTTTTTAAAAATGCAGAGTATTTGAGGAACAAAACTGTTTCTCAATAAGATATACAGGATGAGACTATTTTTACAACTATGATCTTTTAGAAAATAAGGCCATTTCATAGGTATGTATCCAGCCTAACATTTTATTCATGCAAAATTCTGACAGAGGGAAATCTACAAAAGGGGTATTTTAAGGACGGCTGTTTCATCAGAAGAATAAGACATTAATCCCAAAGCAATCCCTAATGTGCAAGCATTTCTTGCTCACCAGCATTTCCATGTTTTGTAAAGGGCAAAAGCCAGGATTAATCAACCTTTTAAGCACGGAATATTTTTGGAACCATGTTGATGCTGCATAATTCCATCCCTCTGTTTCTTTATATCTATTTCCATCGTTATAAGCATGTTCTGAAGAAGACACTTGTTTCTTCTTTTTAAGATCACTAAGAAGTAAGCAAGTGTAATGATCCCAAGGAGAAATGGAGAGCTCTGGAGAAGCAACTAAACAGCTTCTCTTTGTTTCTTATAGAAAAATCCTATATAACAGAGATGGGTGCCATGCTGCTCTCTAAATGCTATCAGCAAGACATTTCTTTCAAAACAAATGTCCAGTTATGTTAATAGGGAAAATGTGGGAATGCTATAAGTAGACATGCAATGAAGGGTGCCTCTACACCAGGGGTGCCCACACTTTTTCAGCATGTGAGCTACTTATATTAAAACCATGTCAGAAAGATCTACCTACTTCCTCAAGGCTGGAGACGGGGGGGGGAGGGGCTTGGCCAGAGGGGGCGGAGCCAAGCTGCACCAAGCCCCTCCCCCTCCCCTCTGGTTTTGGAGCTCCCAGCAGCTTCTCCAGGCTTGAGGATGGCAATGCCAAGCCAGTGGTGGCATAGCTACCACAAGGCTGGCTTGGCCCTGCCCTCCTCAAACCTGGAGCAGCTGTGGGAGTTCCGAAGCCGGGGAGGCCAGGGCTTGGTGCGGCCTGGCTCCACCCCCCTCTGAGAAGCGATCTGGCTGGGATCGACCTCCTTCGGTCCTGGGATCGACTGGTCAATTGCGATTGACTTCCTGGGCAGCCCTGCTCTACACTGTAGAATTAAAGCAATTTGACATCACGTTAACTGCTATGGCTCAGTGCTAAGGAATCCTGGTAATTTTAGTTTAGTGAGGCACCAGTGCTTGTTGGCAGAAAAAACTAAAGACCACATAAAACAATATTTTTCATGATGTCGTAGCAATTTAAGAGGTTTTGAATTGCATGGTTCTCAACCTTTCAAATGCCGCAACCCCTTAATACAGTTCCTCCTGTTGTGGTGACCCCCAACCATAATTTTTTTCATTGCTACTTCATAACTGTAATTTTGCTACTGTTATAAATTGTAATGTAAATATCTGATATGCAGGATGTATTTTCATTCACTGGACCAAATTTTGCATAAATACCCGATACGCCCAAATTTGAAAACTGGTGGGGTTGAGGGGGATTGATTTTGTCATTTGGGAGTTGTAATTGCTGGGATTTATAGTTCACCTACAATCAAAGAGCATTCTGAACTCCATCAACAATGGAATTGAACCAAACTTGGCACAAACTCCCATGACCAACAGAAAATAAAGGAAGGGTTTGGTGGGCATTGACCTTGAGTTTTGAAGTTGCAGTTCACCTACATCCAGAGAGTACTGTGGACTCAAACAATGATGGATCTGAACAAAACTTGGCACGAATTCTCAGTATGCTCACATGTGAATACTCGTGGAGTTTGGGGAAAATAGACCTTGACATTTGGGAGTTGTAGTTGCTGGGATTTATAGTTCACCTACAATCAAAGAGTATTCTGAACCCACCAATGATATAATTGGGCCAAACTTCCCATACAGAACCCCATGACCAACAAAAAATACTGTGCTTTCTGATAGTCTTTGGCCTCTGACACCCCCTTGCAACCCCCCCTTCCCAGGGGTCGTAACTCCCAGGCTGAGTAACACTGGTATAGATGAGCTCTAAATCAAGTCAGGCTTGCCACCACTGACATTAGCCTTGAGCAATGTAAAGGATGTTTACATCAATCCAGCTTCCCTCCCTTCCCCCACATCCTCTGCCTAATCAGAATTTTTAAGCACTATTGACATTGGCAAAATGGTGGGGGGGGGGGGTCAGGAAGAACTTGAGAAACTGCAAATTGTTTCTGGTGTGAGATAATTGGTCGTCTGTAAGGATGTAGTTTAAGGGACACTCGAATGTTTTGATGTTTTGATCAGTCAGCAGTCCTGCCGGCACAAGGGTTTAACCCATTGCGCCACCAGGGGCAAAACAGTAAAGTAAAGCTACAAAAACACAGACTACAAGAGCAAAAAAAAATAATACAAGAATAAAGAGTAAGCCAGGGAACATGGAGATTCTACTCAAATGATCTTATCCTGTGTGTCTCCCTCCAACAGACAAGGTAAATAGCAACTGCTTTCAGAATCTCTCGCTGAATATGCATGAATAAAACAGAGAAAAGGGGGAGAGCAGATAAGCACGAGTAACCAAACACTCCCGAATTGTTAATAAGAAACAGTGGCATATATCTATAAAATAGAATACATAAAATTGGAGCAGCAGCTACAACACCAATGCAGAAGCAAGTACAATATCAAGTTGAGGCCACTGGAGCAATGTCTCCTATTTAATGTATACTTTGATAGTCAAATGTCACTCTAAAATAAGCCCTCTGTACTTTGCAAAGAAAGGGTTTTTTAAACCAAATGAAGCGATGCAAAAGATACATTACAATGTCCCTTTCTTTTTTTCAGGTCAGTCTACTATCATCAGCATATCAAGAAAAAACCATGCTCAGCTTCTGATCTCATCCACACCTTTACTTGTCTTCAACCCATTGTCTATTCATCACTTCAGACAGGGAGAGATAATAAGCATATTGCACCTTTTAAAGTAGTCATTATCGCTCTCCGAATTCAATAGGCAGCATGCCAACAACCAATGTCCTTTTATGTAAAAAAAATTGCATTTCCTTATTTTTCAGAGAATGCATAAAATCAAGTGATCAGCATTTTTTTTTTCAACAAAGAAATGCTTTGTCGATAAAGCCTTTATAATGTTTTGGAACATCTAGCTCTCTAGCTGCTGGTGTGCAATCCACCAATTGTTGTATCTCGAAGCATTTGTCAGCATTGTAGATTTTTAAAAGGGTGGAGGATGGTACTGCTTGAATCTGGGGAAGAGGGATGACTGTGTGGATGCCTTTTGGGATCGTGAATGGTAAAATTTGCAGGTTTTTATTTAAACCTGGAATAAATTTATTCTGATTTATTCCAGATCAAAACTCCAGGCTAATCTGTTTCATGTGCTAATCTGTTCTTATGACATATTCTGTGGCTGTGTAGATGGGGCCTATATCAGATGACTGGTCTTTCTATCTCACTGTAGTTTCCACATACTTCCCAAACTGAATTTGTAGCTACTGCTACCACCAGCAACCATCACTAAATCTGCTACTACGCAGCAAGAATTTACTTTGGAAACAAGATACTGGTGAGGACTTCACAAAACCTGAATCTTTCCTTTCTGATGAACTGGAAAGTTTAAATATTGAATGCACACTGCACACAGAAGGCCATTAGTAACTGCTGGGGTTTGCTTCCAGAACTCCCATGGATACCAAAATGTGTGGATTTTCATATCTTACTGTACACAATGGTGTTGTAAAATGGGATCCCTTACATAAAATGGCAAAATCAAGGTTTGCTTTGTAATAACAATAACAATAACAATAACAACAATAATAACACTAACAATAACAATAATAATAATAACAACTACACTTTATTTATAGACCACCCCCTCTCCTCAAGAGGACTCAGGGTGGTTTACACACAAAAAGGCAAACATTCAATGCCCAAACATATGCAACTACATTAAAGTAATACAACATAGTACAAAATAATAACAACAGTGAGCTTATCACATAAAGGATTTAACATCATAATGAAAAACAAGACAAAACTACTTACATAAAACAAATTACACTAATAACAAAGCCAATGTTAACACATCTATCATGATTAAAAACAATTAAAATATATGAAAAATTGTCTGTCATAGTTGTTTTTTGAGATGTGCCATAGTAGCCACGGGGTACAAGTAAGTCAGCCAACATTCCAATAAGAATCTAGGGTGTCCTAAGCCTTCTCCTCTCCATAGGCAGCCAGGTTAATAACTGAGGCAGCATACAGGGAGCATACAACTTCCATGTTACGCCAGCTCACTGGCTGCCAGTTTGCTACCGGGCACAATTCAAAGTGCTGGCTTTGGCCTATAAAGCCCTAAATAGTCCTGGCCCAATTTACCTGTCTGAACACATCTTCCCCTATGAACCATCATGGACATTAAGATCCTCTGGGGAGGCCCTGTGATTGATGCGGATGAGAGAGAGGTCCTTCTTGGTGATCCCCCCCCCCCAGATATGGAACTCCCTTCCTGGTGAGTTCAGATCGGCCCCCTCCCTCCTGTCCTTCAAGGATGGTAAAAACTTGGCTGTGGGACCAAGTTTTTGTGACAGTGCAATAAAGCAGCGATAGGAAACTTTACTAGGCCAATTAGATTTGATGCAGATGACCAAGATGGTTTTAAACAGTGTATTTTAATATTGAGATAATTTTTTTAATGTTTATGTATGCATATAATGAATTCTTGACCCGGCAATGAATGTTTGCCATATATATGCTGTGTTCTGCACTGAGTCCCCTTTGGGGTGAGAAGGTTGGAATATACATGTTTTAAATGAATGAATGAATGAAGCTCATTCAAGCTGTCAAGGCAAAAGATACAACCACCTTCTGGCATACCACTTCTAATATTCAAAGTTGGGATCGTCCCTTGGTTGACTCTCAAATACCCCCAGCAATCTGGGAAGCACATTTTCAGGAACTTTACAGGGATACCTCATCGGACATTGTGGGTGGAGATGCCTGCCCAATCTCATCAATGGAAGATCTCCCCATGTGGCTCCCAGTGACGCCTTCCGAAATTAAAAGACTTGTAGCTCAATTAAAACGAGGAAAGGCACCAGGAGAAGATTTGATCCCCCCTGAGGTCATTAAGAACAATCTGGACTTCTAGTCCCATTTTAGCATCATTGTTTACCTGCATAGATAAATATGGACAGGTACCAAAGGACTGGGGGCTGGCAATTATTGTCCCCATATGTAAAAAGAAAGGGAAACAGGATGACCCTGCAAGCTATAGGCCCATTAGCCTCCTCAATACCATCAGCAAAATATACGCAAGGCACCTTCAATGGAAAGTGCTGGACTGGATGAAGCAAGAGAACATACTGGCAGAGGAGCAAGCCGGCTTCAGGGAAGGACGATCCACCATCGATCAATGTATAGTATTGCAACATCTCATAGAAAAA
>JARBWK010000006.1:81651675-81680652 GCA_030556195.1 Anolis apletophallus | reverse complement strand
TACAAAGGGTAATGATAATGGCATCCTTGAAGACTGCTGGGAATGCTCTTCCCAAGATAAAACATCCAAACTGTAACTTTTCTAAGCATCAGTCAGACTTCTCAAAGGCATTTTAGGCTTCAGATTTTGTTAGGTTTTAAAAGGTTTTTATTCCTAGATGTTTGTTTACTATATTGTCCATTCTACTGCTGTCTTTTATCTTTCCTATTGTGTGAGCTTCCCCGAGAATTTATAGGGCAGCATGTAGACACCTCAAATAAATAAACATTTTATAGCTGAATATGAGAACTTAAATGCATGTGTGTGTCCTTCAAGTCACCTGTGGATTTCTGGCAACCACATGAATTTCAAAGGGTTTTGTACGCATGGAATACTCAGATGGTTTCACCAGTTCCAACCTCTAAAGTATAGCATACAACATCTGGCATTCATTGCAGTCTCCCACCTTAACCAGGGGTAAACATGGTCAACTTCCAAGTTCAGGCAGGATCTGTTGCCTTTGGGATATATAGGCTTCCAAATACTGAAAGATAAAAGGTAAAACAAAATCATCCATTCTACAATGTAGCAGAAGTCTTACCCAAAGAGGTAAATTGTTAAGCAACCCAAAAGGATCTCACGTGATTTCCATCAAGAAAAAGATCCATGGCACTGAGTGAAACAGTGAAAAAAATTATCAACCATAGGCTGCTATATCTCACATAGCACATAGAGCTGGCATTGTCCCTACAGTGATGAATAGTCAGGCAATTACATGAATCAACCTCTCTCCAATTGTAGCTGAAAGCTCTGATGTCAATGAGGCAGCTAATCCACCATGTGATGTAGATAAAGGTAAAGGTTTCCCCTGACATTACGTCTAGTTGTGTCCGACTCTGGGGGTTGGTGCTCATCTCCATTTCTAAGCCGAAGAGCTGTCATTTTCCATAGACACCTCCTAGGTCATGTGGCGGACATGACTGCATGAAGCGCCATTATCTTCCCACCAAGGCGGTACCTATAGACCTATTCACATCTGTATGTTTTTGAACTGCTATGTTGGCAAAAGCTGGGCCTAACAGCAGAAGCTCACCCTGCTCCCCAGATTTGAACTGCCAACCTTTCAGTCAGCAAGTTCAGCAGCTCAGCGGTTTAACCCCTTCACTACCAGGGGACCTTACCAAACTTAAAATCCAATCTCACCAATTGGTTTATCACCTTAGATAGTACTGACCAAACCAATAATACTGGTGTCACCCGTTGACATTACTCCCCTAAATTTATGGTCTAGTTACTTTGAACGATCAAATCACATTTTATTCACACTTCAAACCTGATTATGAGTGGGGGGGGGGGGGACATGACATTGGATGAAAGTGTTTGCTTTTGTGCCATCTGAATTTTTCTGCCAAGCCAGCTTTAAACAAATTTCAACATAGTATGCTATTTAATGGAGGGTGGATTATAGTAGAAATCATGAAAACCTATCACACTTGCAAAAATAAATCGCAGACTTCATCAACAATGGCATTTTTGACAAGGTGCTGACATCCATCCAAGGGGAGAAAAGGAATGTTCGCACCAAATATTCTAAGAAGAGTCAGCTATTTATGAAATATAGTCTTTTCTAATGCTTTTTTGTACCTTGTATGCAGATTTAAAAGTTACACTTGAAAAGAGAAGCCAATCAATTATATATTTTTTTGAAATTCACTATAGCTAGTCAGCATTCCAGCTTCAATCCAGTTTAATAATATCTGGATCAACCAGATTTCACTTATGATCGGTATGGTATAACAGAAAACAAATGTAGAAACATAATTAATAATAACCCTTTAATATAGGTGCACCGATTTTACACTGCTTAGAACAGGGGTGCTCATTAGATAGCTCGGGAGCTACTAGTAAATCTTTGGCCCTCTTCCAGGTGATCTTCGGGCCTCACCAGTCGGATGGGGCGCTCCTGCCATGCGCGCGCACACCCTGCGCGCACGCGCGGTCCTGCTGCTGGCTTCCACTTTCGCTGTGCTTCTTTCACCTGCGGGGCATTGCAGGAAGAAGGAAGCACAAGGAGGGGCCTCTGGAGGGAGCGCCCTGCCCTGTCCAGAAGCAGCTGTGCAGCTTCCGTTGCCGGCAAGACAGGCAGGGCAGAGCGCTCCCTCTGGATGCCCCGCCTCATGCTTTCTCCTTCCTGCAATGCCCCGCAGGCGGAAGAAGCGCTGCACGGGTGGAAAACAGCAGCAGGAGCACGCGCGTTGGCAAGAGTGCACGTTGGCAAGAGCTTGCAGCAGCGGGAGCGCGCAGGAGTGCACGGCGGCGGGGGCAGGTAGATCTTTTGGACTTGGTTGCTTTAAGAGTAGCTCGCATGCTGAAAAAGTGTGAGCACCCCTGGCTTAGAAGCTGGAGAGATTTTCCAAGCGTATGACTGTTCGGAAAGATAGACACATTAATCTAATAGATGGAGAAACAATCTTTTTATTGGTTCAAATTAGTCAACACCAGAACTTGGGAAATTCCAGCACTGCAGGAGGATCTAATAAAAAATCCCATGAACTTGCAGTTAGCTAATCACAAGGATAACATTCCCTGCTTTGCTGATGACTGTTCTCATGATATTTATGAAAAGTGGCCAAGTCCAGGTTTCAGAATGTCTTTTTCTATCCACCTTCCACCAATAGCATTTCTCTAGAGATTCTTTTCTAATTTGTAATATTCTTTTCGTTGTTTAAACATAACCTCTATGAAATGCAGCCACATCCAAGTCTAACTCCATCAGTGCCTTGATCCTTTTGTATTCTTTTTATTTTCACTTGTTGTTCTTAAACACGTTTTAACCTCTATGAAAAATTGAGATACAAGTTTTTCTACCCCACTTGAGCACCTGAGATAATTTTAATCTTAAAGTTAGGACTGGAAAGACAGAATAGTTTCCAAGACAGAGATTGAACCAAGAGATATTCCAGTAATTCAGTTGGGATAGCTTGGTAGCTCCATACTAGAAGGAGCACCTTTCCTTAGCTAAGTTTGCACAATGTTTGAGGTCTATTGAAGAGGGTCTCTTCTGTGTCCTATCAGGTAGAGAAATACAGTGTGGAAAAATGTGAGAGAAGACCTTGTGACATGACTGATGATTGATTTCATCCAGATTTGCTCACAAGTGATTATAATTGGTTGTAGCTGTCCTGTTTTCTGTGCTACATTACTGTATGTGCATCTAGTCTTTAAATTATTCTTACTTTTTAGATTGTTTTAAACTGCCACAGCTTCAGTTTCTTCACCACCTCCCATTCTACACTTATGTACGAGTCTAGAAATTGTTGCTTATATGTGTGTGTGCGCGCGCGCGCAAAACAAGTGGGTTGCCTTATCCACTGGTCAATGTGAATACAGTACCTTAACTCTTATCAAAAAAGAAAAGAAACCACCCTCTTATCTGGTTAGAGCTTGGTTTGCCCCAAGAAAACCTAAACATCACACTCTAGTCTAGTATCTCTGCTATTGCACAACTTTTGGCACTTTGAAAGCCTTGGTGGGAAAATGGAGGTTGTATCAATTGCATTGAATTCTTGCTGTAAGGCCGAACTGAGCCCCTCTACGGCAGTGCCGTAGCCAGGATTTTGTTTCGGGGGGGGGCTGAGTTTGATTCAGAGGGGGCTGAGTCTGAGTGAGAAAGGGTCTACCCTACCAAATCTTTTGTATCATTATCCCAATACCCCCATGCATATGGGATATATTGAGCATGGTGATCAGATCATGATATGAATAAACATAACAGTTTAAATAATGTACCAGTAAGGCCTTCTCGTGGACCACCCTGAGAATTTGGGGGGGGGGGCTGAAGCCCTCAACCCCCCCCCCCCCCGATACATGCCTGCTCTATGGAGGTGAGACGATCAGGAATAAAAGTTTTAAATAAATAAATATTGGCCAGAGGCAGTTCTTTCCCCTCACCACTATATGTCATATTGAAATCCTTAATCTTGGTCCCAAAACTTGTCCCTGACTTACACCTGAAGTTGACATATATATGAGATATACCACATATTCCTTGAGACTGCAAGTTACTGCACCTGCTAAAGCTAGAACAACTCTTTCAAGTTGCCTTAACAATCATGTGCCCCCTCCCTGCTAACAAAATCTGTTGCGTTCAGAAGAACTGTAAGCAAAAATATGATAACATGCTGTTTATCAGAACTTGGTTTTTCCTAAAACCCAGCTAAGGATCTTCATTTTAACTCATGCAGATTACAATCAAGTCTTCCCCCTTTTGTAATATGTTCTGCTACAATTCAAAGTTCTTTTTCTGAAACAGTATGTGGAGCTGGTACATAAAATTATACAGCATAAAACTCTGTGGTAAGAATGCAATGCAATCACCTTCTTCCAAAAAAAAAAAAGAAAAAATGCCAGCTCAGATCTTTTCTGCGATAACCTAAAAAACTTAAGAGAGGCTTTATAAAAAGAGACTGCAATGTAGACACTTGAAGTGTAACCATTCATGCAGAAAAGCCATTTAGCTACGACTTCACCTCATTCCAGCTAGATCTCTGCAGTTTATCATTCACAGTGGGCCAAAAATCTCGGGGTGTAAACAGAGCTGGATTATTCCTTTGGCTTTGTGGAATGATTGAGTGTTCATTATTAGAATTTTAAAATCACAGAATTATTGTAAACTAGTGAAAGCACTTGCCATTTTTCAGATCACAAAGCGATCAGTCTCATCCCTCATCCCAGGGCTCTTTCCTCTCTTAATTCCTCTACCTTTTTTGTTTTGGGTTTGGTTTTCTCCCCTCCCCACTTTGATATACCTGTATATTCAACCTTCACCAGACTCCACTGAGTGTTCCTCTCTCTCAAGTCATGATTCTCTTCTTTCCTCTTGAAATAGAGCAATTTAAACCAACCACACACAATGAGATCTAGGTTGTGGGTAGCAAATCCTGAAGTGTGGATATCGAGTTCCGATAAGCAGATAATGGTACCAACCACAGGCTGCCTGTGGATCTGTGCTCCCGGCAAGAAGAAGCTACCCAATGTTACCCAATCAAGAAATCTCACCAGGTTGAAGCAGAAGCCACTGAGGTAATTTATTCAAGTTAGCTGCAGTGGATGCCAGCTCGCGGTAAGCCACCAAAGTAAGCTGAGATGCCATAACATTGAAAAACAGGCATTTTAATACAGTAAAACCCTTTGGATTTCCTGCTCCCACCCCTGCTGGAGCCGGTTTTGCCATGACTGGCTGGGCTCCGCCAACATCGGCTGTTTGGGATTCCCTGCAAAGATGGGACTGCGGTCCCCACCAGCCAATAGGAGAGTGTTCCCGCTTCCAATACAGATTCCTGCTCTCTAATAGATGAAGGGGCAGGCAAGTCTAGGAGACAAAGGGTGTGAAGTAATTCTGAATATATCACCTTTGTCCCAACGAGGGACAGAACAAAGAGGGCTATCAAGTCCCATGCATTTTATGAGTTTCTTTTGTAAATAGGAATGACCCATTAAGGTGAGTCCAGCACCCACAGTGCCCATGTTCATTGTGTTTCCTGCAGAGTATTGTCCAAAGTGATGGGATTAGCAATCCAGTCCTAGGAAAAGGGAAATATCATTGTGGGAGATGGGACATGAGCTTCTCAGCATTGGGAAATGCCATTCCAGATGCTGAGTGTTTTTGTTATGACCAAGTACAGGTCATTCTCAAAAAATTAGCATATAGTGCTAAAGTTCATTATTTTCCATAATGTAATGATAAAAATTAAACTTTCATATATTTTCGATTCATTGCACACCAACTGAAATATTTCAGGTCTTTTTTGTTTTAATACTGATGATTTTGGCATACATATCTCAAAAAATTAGCATATTCCATCCAACCAAATATGCTAATCTTTTGAGACAGTATTTTTGGGTTTTCAGGAGCTGTATGCCAAAATCATCAGTACAAAACAAAAAAAGACCTGAAATATTTCAGTTGGTATGCAATATATGAAAGTTTAATTTCTATCATTACATTATGGAAAACAATGAACTTTAGCACTATATGCTAATTTTTTGAGAAAGACCTGTATCTGCACAAAGACAGGTGGCTCGAACTCTGGATTCCTCTTGTCCGTTGCACAGCTGGATTTATGGGGCCAGAAAAGATGGACTTGTTCCAAAGATGATGGGTGATTTAGTTTTTAAAAAAATGTTTTTATTATAAACAACAATACATAACCACAATTACCATGCATTTTGTTCTTTTTCATCCCCTTCTCCCTCCCCCCTCCTACCCCTCCCTCTTCCCTGTTGACAATGAAGTCCTTTTTTCTCCGTTACATGAGCCTTCTTTCGATTCTTTCAATTTTTTTCTTCCAGCTTTCATCATCTGGTTTAACGACCTGTAACCATCTTTTAAATGGAGTCCAAATTTCTTTAATTTTCTTCTGTTTGTCTGACCATGTCTTTTTGCTTCTTATGATGTCCATAATATCTAGTTGTATTTGGTCCCACACATATTCATACCATTTTTCAAGTGTCCATTTCTTTTTTTCTTTCCAACCCCAAGCTATTACTGCATGTGCTGCTCTAAACATAATCATCATTAATTCCTGGTCTTGGTCCTTAACTCTTCTATCACCATATATTCCTATTAACAAAATTTGCATATTTATATCAAATTTTATTTTAGTATGTAATTCTACCTGGTCTAGAATTTGACTCCAGAATTTTTGTATCTCTTCACATTCCCACCATAGATGTTAATATCATGCTTCCCGACTTCCACAATGCCAGCATTTGAGATTTAATCCCTGAATCATGTGTGCCAGTTGAATTGGTGTTCTATACCATTTCGTTATTATTTTGAGTTCTAATTCCTTGTATTTTTCTATTTTTATTTTATTTAAACCATTGATTATCTTTGGGTGATTTAGTTCTTCACATGTAGATGATACCCAGGGAAATGACCTGAGGGAATTCCTGGGTCATGAGGTCTGACAAAGGGTCACCAAAAAGTCTAGAATGATAACACACTTCTCCAAAGTTTAATATGAAACTTAAAACATTAAAAACTGGGGCCATCTGCGGTGGTGGGGGCTGGCAAAGGGGTTCAGGCTAACGAAAGGGCGGTTATGGGGAAGAGGGAGAAAATAAGGATCCTGGAGGGTTATGGGGGCAGTGAGGACCCAGACAAGATAATGGGTCTGGCTGGGGCAATACCTGGATAGATTCTTCAGAAGAGACAAAGACAATGGACAACATGAATTTCACGAGCCTTCCTACTGGCCATAAATTTCATTTTTGCAGGAAAAACTATAGTTATTTGTGACTGTGTCTTCTGCCTGGAGGAATGGATTGGTTGTGCCCACCCTCCCCCCAGCAGTTTGTATGCTTGTGCAACTGAAATCTGAACCAAAGGTAACCTAATCAAGGTGTTAGTCAGATCATGCTTCTGGGGGAAAGGTCAGCTTTAGACTTGATCAATGAGACCCTTCCTGACACCTTCTTTGGCTGATGGTTTTTCCGGTCTTTGGAGTCTTGGAGTTTCAACAACACATTCATCCCTTCATCCCGGTACTACCAGCTATTCCACCAGCCTGTACCACCTGACCAATAACAGATAGAGAGAAGCTGAAAACATTGCCCTTCATGGCAGGGACGGGATTCTCTTTTAAGGCCAAAGGTTGCTATTCCCATAGGAGATGAGTATGGGACTTCCACTGATGGTTCTCCCACCACTAGAAGCCAATGGAAAGCATCAGTCCAGAATGCAAGCAACTTTGGAACTATTTCATCTTTCAATGGATCTGAATATCATGCCTCTTAGCTATAACAGCCAAAAGCTAGCACTATTCTTTCTGCAAATGATATCCTTTAGCTGTATATATCTTCATATATACAGCTAAAAAAAAGAGGATTGTTCTGTTAAATTCACAGCATGCCTGTGTGTGAATACTAGGATATATTGGTGATTGATTTTTTTTCTGGCTGTCTTATCTTACATTAGGGGGCAGAACAATGCCTTACAACAGTCCAAGAGAAGTTGCTGCTGGAAACAGCAACCCTATATCAGTTCCCTTCAAGTGCCAGGCAGTGAAATGCAGCTGGATTGGGAAATGTAAAGTATTAATGATGTCAGACTGCAGTGTAAATTGAACTAAACATTTTGAAGGGGAATTTGAAACAGCTATTTACATACAACAACTTTAACTCTTTTAGCTTCATCAACCCTGGGTCCTTTTGCCTAAAATTACATAATACAAAATATGCTAATGGAGTGTGCATTCCTGATATTAGTTATTGTCCTATTGATTTATTGGTACTTATGCACAACTCATTAGGTGCAGGCCTGCAGCATTAATGACTAGTATCTGATAAATTGCAATCATTAGTACCTGATAAATAACTATGGCTGTGAAAACTTTCTTGCATGGGTATCTGTATGAAGACCTATGCATAAGCATTTTCACTGGGTTAATAAATCCTGATTCTCACAAATGCCCATGAATACACGCCTGCTTCATTTGTTCTCTTCCTGGGAAGTGATTAGACCCTGAAGCCAACAACAGGCTTGTCTACACAAGGACGATTGATTCAATTACACCAGGCAATTTAACACATCACACAAATTACTTTACTATTATCATGTGAAGACCAGAGGGATAATGTAAACAGCATACATTTCCAGATTATGATCATTCTGGCTGCAAATCGAATACTATATACTATGTAGTTTTATAGTAAATCTTAGCTAAGTATCTGAAATAAACTCCTAATGCTCTGTTCCTTCAAAAACAAAACATTGCCCTTTTACAGACTGCATTGCATATATTTTAAAAAAACAATGCAGCTCTATATTCTACCATTTGAATACTATATGATCCCTTTATCTGTGGGGAATATATACTTAGTTTAGATACATGAAACCAGGAACAATAGTGAACCCTATTGAAATGAAGAACTGCTAGTCCAAGAATACCATACATCTCCCCCCCCCCACACACACACACACAAGAAAATCCAATTAGACTCATGTAATTGTGACCAACAGTTGAACAAATAATATGAGTAAATAACTGAATTTTCATCAGAAACCCAAATGTCAAGCCTTGATTTCTAAATGTAGAGAAAGTAGTGTTCCTTCCTCAGATGTCCCGATCTGTGATATAAAAGGCATTTTATCTTATCTCAGTTGTATTAAGGTGATTGGTGTGGTTAATCAGTGACAAGGGTGAAACTCATTTTCACCAAGGGCCACGTCAGCCTTATGGTTCCCTTCAAAGGGCAATTTGTAATTGTAATTACATTGCCTTGGCATTGAAAGCTTCATGGGCCACATAATATAACACAGAGGGCTGCATCTGGCCGTGGACCTTGCATTTGACATGTATGCTACAGCCATTTTTAAAAAATAAAATAAATAAAAACCACCTTCCTATGAAAGCACACCTCACACTGTAGCAGCATATAGGAGAGATAATATCAAGAGAGATCCCTTCTGGAGGCAAAAAAGTACGACTTTATTTCCAGCTGGGACTCTGGTGTGGAGTTGTGTCCAAAAGCAACCAGAGTGCCAATAAAGGCGTTGACTCTGCCTTATATACACTTCAAATGCAGGCAAACAAAGAAACATACTTCTACATGCATAGCATCACCACTGCGTCATTTTAGCATCATAGGAATATCAAATTCTATCTTGAAACATGCAAGAGGCATGTCTCTATCTTTTCTTCTAAAGAGCAGCATACAGTTTACAGCTTACACCAATCCATCATGAGGCCTACTTCAACCTGTCAAGAGGGAGGGAGATAGGTACCAGGACCCTTTATCTCCCCCTCACTGGAGTGCCCCCCCTCTTGCCGTGCCTGGACACCGACCTGTTAGCTTGAACTTTCTAATACCGAGAGAGAGAACTTGATTTTTCTGACATCTCATTGCTTCTAAAAATACATACAAACAACGTATATAAAATATATTTCCAATATGTACAGTATATCATGTCTTCATCAGCTTATTACAGGGCAAATAGCAATGGACAAAATGCTCAATCTGTGTGTGACCAGACCTGTCCATCAAAGAGAATCAGGTAATAACCATTTAACCTGAAGTGCAAGTCATTGCTGAACTACCCTCCCAGTAACCTTTGCCAACCTAGCCCATGCTGAGGAATGCATGGAACTGGTCAAAGGAGGGATACACACACGTAGTGCAATAGCATTGAAATGTTTATAAGCAAGGAAATAATAACATCCAAAAGCCACACTGGACTGTAGTATATATAGAGTGTCAAAACGTAAATAATGTGTGCCAATGCGCTAGTAACAATAAAGTGTCCAAAGGAGAAAAGGAGGGGTGTAGCCCTGGACTCTGCTACGGAGTGATTTCCTCTTGTTTGGCAAGTCCAGCCATGACCATGACTACCTCTTGATGGGACTGTTTTGGCCTTGAGAAAGACCAGTATTAGGTCGAAACGAGTGTTGGATCCTTTACAATCGTCTCCTCGTGGCCCGTATACCAGCCTACTCTGTGGATTACAAATACACCCGGTTTGGGTGTCTTAGCCCGGAATTCCCTTTTCCACACAGCGGGCTTACCTCCATCTTTGGTGTTCCATTTGGATATATTGAACATTGGACATGGACTAACCTTGGGGTATTTACCCCTCCTTTTCTCCTTTGGACACTTTATTGTTACTAGCGCATTGGCGCACATTATTTACGTTTTGACACTCTATATATACTACAGCCCAGTGTGGCTTTTGGATGTTATTATTTCCGTGCTTATAAACATTTCAATGCTATTGCACTAAGTGTGTGTATCCCTCCTTTGACCACGTCATTTTGCAACCACCCCGTTTTGTCTTTGCATTGCGAATGCATGGAACTGCCTTTTGGCTACACCTGGCATAGCCCACAATTTTTATCACTCTCTTAGCACAAACTTTCTGCTTTCATTGAAGGCAGGGGATGCTCCTTCGGTTTCAGCTAAACAATCCATTTTGAAGTGCCATAAGCCCAAGATTTTGTGACTTCCATGAAAGACTGAGTGAAGTACTTGTTCTGAGATATCTCCTCTACACTTGAATGAGTTAAACACTGAGAAGCAGCCAATTGAATATAAGTTTACTGGAACTTCTTGTTGTAGTAAACCGGTTTAATATAATGGTTTGCCAAGCTTTTACTTTCATTTTCACTTACCATATCTATATTTACATAAAGCTTTTTATTTAAAAGAAATCCAATTTGGAAAGTCTTTAGCACCCTCTAATGGTAAAATTGTTATACAAGACCATAACACACCAAACATTCAAGCTATGACCAAGGCAATGTTAACTCTTAATTAGCATCCAAATATAGAAATTAATAAATATTCTGTTCCATATAGAGGCAGGAGTTACACATGGCATGTGATATTAGAAAACACCTGTATGGAAGATTCTAGATGTTAAAAGTTAGGCTGTGCTTTGGAATTAACTGAAGTCCAAGCACTAAAGTTCTTCAGACCAGTTTGGATGGTTCATGGGGTAAAGTGGTTTCTTCCCTCCAAAGCAAACAGAGCTGAAATTTGATCTAGCTGAAGCTTTGTGGGAGCTTCAGTATCAGAAAGGCAGACAGTCTGGTGCCAATAATGATGTCTTTTCTGTGGAAAGCACCCAGAACAAGGGAGAAAAGAGAAGAAGGGTATGGAGTTACATGATCGACAGGGGGGGAAATCAGCTATGAATTTATTTGTTGGTGGATGCATTTTTCCAGTTAATAGAAATTTGACCGTGTATCCTACTTCCTAATGCCATGGTTCACTACTTTAAAGGGATTTAAACTGGATATGGAGCATCATAATGTGCTAACCTCTGCAACCGATCTTTCTGATACATTACTGACTACCTACCTGGGGTGACCTCTATGAATTGTGCTATTTTGATACAAAGTGTTTAAAAAACAGGAGCAGAAGGAAGAGAAAACCAATCATTTCCCCATCAAAGAAATTTGTTTTTCTCCCACATAAACTGCTTTGCCTATGTTTCTGAAATGTTGTAGGTTTCCTATTGAAAGCTACCTTTAGCTTTCAATGTCATCTCCATCGCAATGATCCACAAGGAACATATTTATTATTTATTTACATCATTTATATTCTGCCCTTCTCACCCCACAGGGGACTCAGGGTGGATCACAATGTTACTCAAAGGTTACTCTTGTCAGAAATCTTCTAAATCTGATTATCTAAAATTTGGCTGACTTGACTCCTCTTTTAGGATTAATTTCGGATTAATTTAAAATTTCTTCTAATTCTGTCAAGAAATTAAGAAAGTATAGGCAGTTTTATTTAAAACTAACTGAAATTTTGTAGCACATAGCGCAACCCCCCCCCCCCCCCCCCACACACACACACCTTTGCACACTTTTTGGAAATCTGAGTGGTGTAATCCTCTCTTTCAAAGCTATTGAACCTGCCACCATCTTCCTGTAGTTATGAACACAAAGAAGTTAGAGTCTTGTATTTCAATTGATAGTCAATGTCATACATGGGTGATATCTACAAGGCCAAAAGTAGGCTCACTACTCGGCTACTGTAGGGAGTCCACATGATATGCTACTGGATTCACAGCAGAATTGCTGCATCCAGCCCTCAATGGAACACGGGATTTACTCCAGGTCTTCCTGGAATCTCCAGGGTGATCCTGCATTTTTGGAGATGTAGACATTAGGGGTGAGCAAATCTTCATTTTTAAATCATAAGTCGTATGTAATTTATAAGTTTTGTATATATTAAGAAACATGGGGGGCGCCCATGCAAAAACTTAATCAAAACTCACCCAGTACTTTTGCATTTGAATTCTGCAATGCTCAGAAGTCAGTTTCATTTTTGGCACAAGCAAGGCAAAGCCACAAGGCTGCCATTCCTCTTTAAATTAAGAAGAGATAGGCTGCCTCTCACCAAAAGCAGCAGGGCGGGGTGAGCTGGGTGAGCTGGGAAAGAGACTGAAAGAGCACTGAATTCTGGAAAATGTAGTTTGGGATGGTGAGGAGCCCTATGGCAGAGAATTCAAAAGACTTTGCCCTAAACTACATTTTCCAGAATTCTGCTTAGCATCAGAAAGCCCCAATGAGGATAGGGAAGAGCTATTTCCCCTCTGTGGCAACAGCCAGCCATGCAGTTTACAATTCAACGAAGATGCATCCTTGACCTGGCCAGCTACTCTAGGGATGCCCCTAGGTTGCATTGGAGCAGCTCCAGAGTACTTTAAACTGGATTGATCAGGTATTATTATTATTATTTGAATTATTTATAACCTGCCCTTCTCTACCCCCCAAGGGGGACTCAGGGCAGCTGACAAAAAGGCAACAATTTGATGCCACATATACAGAGAATAAAAACATCAAAATATCAAATTAAAATAAAATGGATGAAAAACAATTAAATATCAGTGATTAAAATACATAATTATAGTAGGTGTAGACACGTCCATGGACATTTGAGTTTCCAGTGTGAACTCAGATTCAGGAGCCAAGTCCAAATGTATTAGCTCTAAATCATTCCCCTCAGAAGAAAGCCACTTCCAGGAGCAGAAAATTAGAGCAAAAACTATATTAGGAGTTTGTGCCCCTCTTTAGACCTGAAAGAGATTTGATATCATCAATAGTTTTCTGGATCTCTGTGCTGCTTTGGGACAATGTTACTAACCTTTAGTTACCTTTTCCAATGCCATGCTTTTCTTCTTCTTAATACACCGTGCACTCTGCATTGAAACATCCCTGTGTGCATACAGCTGCAATAAATAGATATGCCAAAACTGCAGAGCACAAGCACACATACATATAAAGGAACATTGCTCATATACCAAAAATTACCTGCTACAGGTGACAGCTATATTCATTGACTGTCATCAAACAATCTAAACACATGAATTGACAAAGACAAAAGCAGCTTGAAAATCTTTAAATAGACAGCCATTGCTCCTTAATACACCAAGAAGGGAGTCCAACAGTGTTATTACAAGACATTCCAATATATTTCTAGCCCCAGCTCCTCTCTGTGTGAAATTATGTACAAGACATATGCCCACACCCAGGCAATTGATAAGATGCAGTCAGTGAATGTTTTCAGCTAAGTTTACAAAGGCTGAAGCAAACAGAATGCTCCCCAGTCTCAATTTCTCAACTACAGAGTAGTTTGCCAGCCACCTAAATTACCTCAGAGAGACTAGACACATTTTGGAAGATAATCGAAAAGAGAGACCGTGCAACAGCCATCATCCTGTAATGAGAGATCAAGGCCATTTGCGATCAGTCCAATGTCTGTAAAAGACTTATTGTTTCTCTTGTTAGAATTGTTCCAAAATTTAAGAAGAGACAAAGCACAATCATAAGTGCTAAACTGTCAGAGAGCTGACTTGTTTTTTAATTCACTAAAATTCTTCGCAAGGCATGGTCTCTCTATTTCTCAACACGCACACATGACACTTCAACAGGGCATTATCTTCCACTGGAATTGAGGATAAAAACCCATCAATCCACTTGTCTAACATTTGGCAGTGCAAGAGCAGTGTGGTGTAATGGTTTGAGAATTGGAGTATGGCTTTGGAAACCAGGGTTTGATTCCCCACTCTAATGTCAGTCAGTCACGTTTATTGAGTAACCGTCAGGTCATTTCAAATAAAAGCTCCAACAGCAGTATACAAGATAAGGATAAAATCAGTACCTAATGTATAAGGCAAACAATGTAACACATTAAAAACGAAACTTATTGCAATTGTCTTGCGTCAACACATAGGAACTATTAGCATAGGATACTTAAGAAGCCCGGTGATCAGTTGATGTGACGCTTATTACCGCTGTACCGCGGCCTGTTCCATGCCGCCTACTGGAACTCATCCCCCGCACAGTTGACTCCAATAGACTCCATGTACCGCTGTCTCTTTTTATATGCTCTAAATAGGTAAGCAGCTACCTTATACACCGTTTGAAGGTTTGAGTCTGAGAGGAGGAAGTTAATTTTAAAGGTAGGGGGCCAGAATGTCCTTTTGGATAGTAAATGGCCAAGGTATTTCTCCCTCTCCTCTGCATATATGGGACAGATCAACAAAATGTGGACTAGATCCTCGACTTCTGGTAGGCCGCAGGCACAGACTCTGTCCCTATAGGGTGTGGCAGCATATCTGCCGGCCCTCACCATAGACTCGAATTGCTCGAACCTAGCTCTAGTTAGGGCAATCCTAAGGTGAGGTAGGAGCGGGCGAGCCAGATACGGGGCAGTAACAAAGTGGTTGGGTTGTTGGGCTAACCAGTGCATGGATTTGACCCTAGCCAAATGGGCTAGGTCATCTTGGGCACATACATCGAGTACCCTCTGCTTCACCCGGTTCATCATTGAAGTCACTCTGATGTTCGACGGATCCACCTGGAGCCCCTGTAGGATGAGATATGTCATTATGGAGGCCCCCCCCCCAGGTTTTCTGAGAGGGAACTCTGAATTGCTCCATCAGGCACAACTTGGGCAGTCTCGCGTCTTCTAGATTGTTTACCTTGCACCAGTAGTTAATGGCTCTAATTTTTGCTAAGCTTGAGATTTGGTGTCTGCCTAACTCGGACCTGACTGCCGCTGCGGGAGTGCGATTATTCACCCCAGAATCCGCCTAAAAAGTTAGTCTGGGTGCGCTCAATGGGGGTGACATTGGTCAGGCCCCAAATTTCTGCGCCATACAACAAGAGAGGCAAAACCTTGGCGGCATAGACTTTGAGAATTGGCAGAAGGGATCCCGGATAGTGGATTCCCCACTCAACCATGGAAACCAATTGGGTGACCCTGGGTAAATCACATAATCTCAGACCCAGAAATCCCCATGATAGGTTCACCTTAGGGTTGCCATACGTCAGAAACAACTTGAAGGCACACAACAACAATGTTCTGAGGAGGAAAAGATTATGGTCTGCCACAGGTGCTTCATTCTACCTGGTGGTATGGTTGGCTGTATTCAAAACAAGGCACTTCATATTTTATCCATATCCTCTTCACATATTTCCATGAAAATGGGTAGGCAGGAGAGTGATGTTAAATCCATTCCCTCCACAGCACTGAATCCTTTCACACTGCAAAATTATAATACTATATTCCACTTTAGCTACCATGGCAGCATCCTATGGAGTTCTGTGTTTTGCAGTTAAGGGAAAAATTTAGAATCTCAGCCAGAGAGCTTCAATGCCTCAGCAAATGACAAATCCCAAGATTCCACTGGATGCTGCCATAGCAGTTGAAGTGGAATGTATTGCCGTAATTGCACAGCATGAAAAGATCCTTTATCTCTCTGTACCAAGTTACTCATAGCAGTTTTTCCTCAGCAGTACAGAACAAAAAGTAGTATCGCAAGAGAGGCTCTGTTCTTAACAGATGCACTATTCCTGAGCATCAGATTATGTACTCTGCATTAATTCTGCGGTGCAGATGCTCCCTCTGATTTCATGATCAGTCATGAGGCGAGCAGGAGTTTATCAACATCTGGAAGGCCTCTGATACACCAACATTACCATATAGTTTTTTTTAAAAAAAACAAACAAACCTGAGAAAAGAGTTTACAAATAAAAATATTGCTTAGATAGGAAGAACAAGCAAAAACCCAGCTAGACATGGACACTGTCCAAACTGGCCATGGGGTTCTGGGAATTGCAGTCCAAAAATAACTTCTTCAAGCTCTGCCAGTGAAATAGAAGTAAAGATCAATTACAAGGTCATATAGAGAAACTTGGTCTGGAAATGAGCTTTTGATGAGACAAACAAGATCTTCCTGATTCCTTTTGCAAAACTGAAAATAAGAATCTCTGTTTGGCCCAGCAAGCAAGAGGATGTAGGCAGTGATGATATGAGGCCATGTATGAGTGCAGTTAATGTAAAGATTTATTTAAATGACAGCAGATAAAACTGAGGGTTGGATTTGAAGATGAAGGCACCATATAACATGAATCAGAGGAAATTGGGTAAATGAAGAGCATATGTAACATAATGGTTAAAGAAGAACCCTTAGGGTAGCTATGAAAACCTACTGGGCAAGTTACACTCTCTCCACCTTAAAGGAAAACAATGAAAAACATCTTCCAAATGAATCTTAAAACCAAAGAAAACCTTGTGATAGGGTCATCCTAAGAAATAGTTGACTTGAAGAGACATAACACCAACAATCCAAATGTTAAGAACCCGTTTTTAAGGGATTTCCCATTTTACCCCATGGGCCTCATCATGAATTATCTTAAAACTCTGCCCACGCATTAAATTTGCATGTAAGTTAGGCTGTTGCACTGCTGAGTAAATAAAGGTGATTATGTGAATAGCTGTATGCCTCCCTATACAAGTCTAGGAAAAATATAAGCACCAGCCCAATCTCTAGTTGAGCTGGCACAGTGCAGCAATAAGTTCCTGGTTTTCTTAGGGTGGTTCTACACAGACACTATGATGCATTTGGAAGACGGCTCAAGGGCAAGCTGTCCACAAAACATACACTGCCAGTGTGCACTGCAACATGCATCAAGACAGAAACAGCACATTAAAAAACTCACCAGAAAGTCTGAAACAAGCCAAATAACATACAGCAGTCAATTACAGTATATGCCATGCAGGGCTCGAAACCCAGAATATACTCTGATCATCTGCAGCGCATCAGCGCTTTTCAGTGGACTGGTAACGGGGGGAAACCCCTGCACTTTCCAGCAGCTGTAAGGCCACAGGTACTGCGGGTCCTGGGTCAGGTTCTGATCTGCAATCAGTGGATGTTGGGAACACTGTCCAAGACTTAAACTGGTTCTTGTAGTATTTGTGTAGGTACTGCACAGAGAAACCAGTTTGTTTTAGTCCACTTCCAAACTCCATCATAATGTCTGTGTAGAACTATCTTTATGCAATTTAGGACATTCTTGCTCATGCAAATCCATTGGAATAAGCAGGAAATTGGGTAATATATTCTAATACAAATAATTGCATTTTTCCTAATCAGATATGCATTTCTTAGCTGATGATATTTGTTCTAGTGAAGATTATCTACCATTCAGAAAGTATGCCAAATTAAGTGGAGTATAGTACATGAGAAAACCTACAATGATTTAAGCAATTAAAAAGGAAATGTAACTTCACATTGATTATCATCCACCTCTCCAAATCATCCAAACTGCACACCGTTTCTTTCTAAATTAGTCTTAATTAGCATCGAATCCAAATTTAATAAGAGAAGTTATTTCATGTATATAATAGTTTATAGCAAAATATTATGTAATAATCATCATTAGGAAACCTTCAGGGTGAAATAGAGTTGTGTTACTACAGTTGTGTTACTCATTATTTAGCATTCTCCTTCAAGGGCTGTGTAAGCATTTTGCTTTATGTGCTGTGTCATTTCTGATTTTCTGGTACATCACATTAAGCAAAATGCCTGCAGAGCCCTTGAAGGAGAATTTAACCTCCTGGCAATATGACTTTCACAAGCCAAGACTCTCCCTAGTAATTTACAGCCAGCTTCCTGACCTAAGCTCTCTTCCAGCTTCCTCACTCTTTTCATTAATGGGCTACATTGGAAGCACGGCAACCAATGCTCCCAGGCTTTGAAAGTGGGATCTGAGGGATGTTTAGGTGAAAATTTTATATCTCTATTGCCTCATGCATAGCTGGTCCTACCCTTAGATAGATGAGACAAGTACTTCAGGCAGTAGTCACTAAGGGGTGAGATATGGTACAAAGTTCGGAGGATAGAACAACAAATTTTAGTGTTTCGTTCTTCTACACTCCTACTGGGTCCCACCTGACACTTCAAAAACCTATGATATTGCAGTATACAATGGGGTGGGGTGCTTGGAGACAAAGAGATGCTTGGTGACTGGAAATCAACCCTCTGCAAAATCAATTAAGAAAAGATGTCTATTGATGAAGAAACCTTAGCTGGATTCCACTAAATTCGGTTTCAGTATCACTTCCTATTGTTCTATAAACTGAAGATTTCCACCCTTTGTAGTGTTATGCCTGGAAATCTTGTGTCGCTTTTCAGGTAGACTAACCTAGCCCACCATACCTTTGTTGCTATTGTTGCTGCTGCTGCTGTTGTGTGTTGTCAAGTTGCTTTCGACTTATGGTTGCTTTAAGGGGGAGCTACGGGGTTTTGTTGGCAAGATTTCACCACATTGAGTTTACCATTGCCTTCCTTGGTTGCTGGAAAAGTGTACTTGACCAAGGTTACACAGTGGATTCCTGTGGCCAAGAAGGAATACGAATCCAGGGTCATAGTGCAATGCTTGAACCAGAACGCTATGCAGACTGTCATTTTGACATACCATAAAACACTACAAGAGGACCAGCATAGCTACAGCACTTCAAAATTTATTGATCTGGTTTCCTTCCCCATGGATGAACAGTTCCTTTTGCTTTGTCACCCAAGAAATATATTTCCGAGAATGTTTTTACTACTGCTTTGAAGTTGGCAAATATCCCAGAGAGATGCACAATTGGGCATTATCTGAAAGTAAAAATGAAATAAAGTGGACACCCACAAAAATCTGTACATTTGAGAAGCAGAAATGTAACTACTGATGATTATTTAGGAAGGCTAACAGTTCTATGACAACACTAACACTAAGCCAAAAATCCATGATGCTGCAGGGTATGCTTTAATTATATTATCTAATGTGATTGTTTTATCGGAGAGAAAAATGTTGGATAAGCTTTTGTTCTTAGGACATTATGGTATCACTGTATCATATTCTGGAAAAAGTAAATTACATGGTAGAATAATTTTAATCCACCATAAAGCTTGAAAAAGTTCATTTCTTGGATTGCAATTCTCAGAATTTTCCAGCCAACAGGATCATTAGTTATTTGTATCCACAAATAGCTAAGTTCATGATTTTTTTCAAAACAAAACAGCATGACAGTAGTAACCTGTAGGAACTTGCTGCAGCAATCTGTGTTTAAGTGTGTGTAAATAGTTAAGCAGTCATTTTCAGTGTTTGTGGAAGCACAATTTCTGTTCCCTGATCTTATGAAACAAAACAGATCTAGCTTGAGGGTGTCTGGAGTACTGCTATTTGTAGAAAACAACAGGTCAAATCAAGATAGAACACCATTTGGAAACACAAGTCTATCCGTGGCTGCGAATTATCTTGGCAATCTTGATTCACAGGAACAGCCTCCAATAATCCTGTCTCATCGCATTTTTCAGTTGCTTTTTAAATGTCCCAATGTATTTCTTATGCCTTACCCTTGTCTTCTGTTTAATTCACTTACTGCAAATGAGTACAAAAGTAGTCTGCACTCAATTAGTCTATATGGTAGAAATAACATAAAGAAGAGGTGTCTTGCCTTTCCTAGCAGACTTTATTATTTATTTACATCATTTCTACCCCACTCTTCTCAACCCCCGAGGGGGGACTCAGAGCAGCCTAACAAAAGGCAACAATTCGATGCCAAAACACAATATAAATACAATATAAAACCATAGACATTAAAGATTAAAATACAATTAGCATTATCACATAATACACATACACTAGGTTATAAACAAAGTTCCGTCCACCACATAAGCATTGAGACATTTACTTTGCATTTACTTTGTCATAAACAAACTGCTTCAGCTTCTCTAACAACCTTGTCACATGGCAGCTGGAAGTTCTTTATAGAGGGTAGTGTGGATCCCGGCACCCCACACTCTGCATTACCTGGTTCCAGCCAATGGCAATCAGATGGGGGGAAGCATGAGCACGCATGGAGCTCGTGGCTTCCCCCATGAATTCCAATTGCAACACAGGAACCCTCCTGTGTTGCCCTTGTGGTGGCATGCACCAGCTCCCACTCCTTCACCCAAGGAACAGCACCAGCATCATCTCAGTAGGTGACCAGGGCTAAATTGGCACATGCCACTGAATTTAGCCCTGTGTGAAGAGGTCGTTAATGTATACATTCTTCCTCATTTATAACCTTTCCCATCTTTAACGCACTCACCACCTTATCACATTGAGAAATTTCCCAGTCGTAGGACACTTCAGCCTCTATTCAAATATGGAGAGGCACTGAGCTCATCACATGAGTTAAACTACTTCTGGCAGTCATGCATAAGTTAAGAGGTGAAGGCTGGAAGGAAAAAAATCAACAATGGCCCAGCTGCATGCTTCACCACCTGAAGTTTAGGCTTTCAAGTTAATGAAACAAAGCCTTTTCTGTCGAACCATTTAGGATTTCAAACACGGTTGAAGCAGAACAATTTAAAACATGGAGCCTTTTCTTTTTTGTGAAGGCTCTCAAAATTCAAAAACCGAACTTTCCACATTTTGAGTACACCTAAAGAAATTTCACAATTAAAAGACATGTGCTTCTGCAGAAAAGCACTCTCAAGGGTTGGAAACAGTAAGGCAAAAAACACAAGTCCTAGCTATACACACAATTTAAAAAATCCCACATACTCACCTTGTAGCTGCCTTGATCCTGATACATTATGCAGGACCACTTTAGCTTATTTTAGGCTTTAATGGAATATACTGAAATAACAACTTTCTTGCTGCAGATTTTCCAGGAAAATCCAATCTGTTTCTGTGTTTTGTTACATGTGTACAATCTAGATTGGGGTGGCTTTGGGGAAAGGGAAGCAGGATAAGTGGTGTTTGATGGCAAGCATTGCTTTTTTATTTTACATTTTTTATTTTTTATTTTACATGCTTACTGCTGCTTGCTGGGGTATATGCTTTCTGAGACTAAATATTAGGCATGTGCATTTCACCTGAACCTTGATCCTTTTCTGCTGGCCGAATTTTGGGAGACCCACGTGCACAAACCTATTAAAGATCCCTCTATTTTATTATTATTATTATTATTATTATTTGCTGTGAAGTGGCAGGGAGAGGCAGTGGCAAATCACTTTCTCTGAGTAGAACCAGTGGACCCAAGCAGATCTAAACAAAAAGCCAGAGACCTCCCTCCCCACACACTCTCCATTGCAATTGCTTCTAACTCCTACTCCTCTTCCTCCTCCTCTTCTTCTTAATGTTTTATCTGTTGCTGCCTTTCAAACCATACAACTTCCCAGCAGAGCTCTACTGGGGGAGTTACTTCCTGGGTGCCCAGGGTTGATCGGGTTACTTCCTCTCTGTGATGGCATGCCGGGGGGGGGGGGAGGAAAACTATATGTCTGGCTATTCCCCAGTGGCCAGGCCTGTAGCCAGGATTTTGATTGGGGGTGAGTTTGATTCGGGGACTGAGTCTGAGTGAGAGAGGGTCTTCCCTGGCAAACCTTTTGTATTGTTATCCCAATGCCCCCATGCATATGGGATATATTTAGCATGGTGATTAGATCATGATATGAATAAACAACAGTTTAAAGAAGTTACCAGTAAGGCCTTCTCGCGGACCACCCTGAGAATTGGGGGGGCTGAAGCCCCTCACACACACACACACACACACACCCCGGTACATGACTGCCGGTGGCTATCGGTATACTTTATGATGTACTTCAGTTCTTTAAAACAAAGACTCTTGAGACGGGATTAAAGTTAACCAAATAAGTTTACTGGAAACAAAGGCAAAGTGAAGGCGAATCAAAACAAGTATTACAAAGACGCAGTTTGTAGATTGAATTTGGTTACACTGGAAATAAACACTTGACTATACTCATAAAATATGAGGTAAAATATTTAACTATTGAAAGTAAAATACTGGACTAAATTGGCTTCAGTAAGTGGTGTCAATTTGGTGCTGTAAACAAGTCTTCAATTTACTCTAAGTAGTTAATGGACAGGAAAGCTTAGAGGAGACAATTATACTGGGGAAAATAGAAGGAAAAAGGAAGAGGGGCCGACCATGGGCAAGATGGATGGATGGTATACTCGAAGTGACTGGCTTGACTCTGAAGGAGCTGGGGGAGGTGACCGCCGACAGGGAGCTCTGGCCTGGGATGGTCCATGATGTCAGGAAGAGTCGAAAGCAACTGAACGAATAAACAACAACAGTAACAACAACAAACAAGAAATTACTGGAACTTTAAGAGGTTTCTAACAATGTTACCTTTCCACAATAATGTAGCAAATAAATGTGCGTTTAGATTACCAGAGTAAGAAGTATCAATTTCAAGTTATTTTTCTCCATTTTCCATTTACTTTTTAAATGGTACTTCAAGGGGCATTTTGACAGACTTTTCTCATTTTTTGCTGTTCCTTTTATCAGTGCTAAAGCATTTCCTTTCGAAAGAAACTAACAGGAAGGAATTGACTACTAACAAGCATGCCACACCTTAATCTGACAAATTACTTTTCAACACTGTAATGAGTAATAGTGATAGAATACTTTTCAAACACTGCAGCAGATAACAGGCATGAATTACATTTAAAAAAATATGTTCCCTGAGTAAAATCACACATCATGGGAGAAGAACAAGGGAAAATGGAGCTATTATCTTCTCCTCCTTGCCTATTTAGTGAACCTACAATTAACTTGTTCTATTTAATCTGAAGAGGGGTTTGTAAAAGTACTTGTTCTGTGAGACAGCAGATTGGTTTTTTAAATACATAACTAAATAACTGCTTGCTTAGCTAAACTCACAGCAAACTTCGAGAACAGAAGGCATTTCTGCATTAAGTGAAGTTGGCTGGTGGGCCAAAGGCTAAAATATGAGACATTATTTTGTCTATACTTTGAGAATGGTGGCACATTCAACAACAACATGTCTAGCAATTATATGGAAATGACAAGAACCCTGCTAGTTCAAAACAACACCTGACCTAGAAATTTAACTACAGTATAAGACCCAAGACCCGTATCCTCAGGTATCATGTTCCAAGACACACCACCCCTTAAATTATGAAGAACAGTGAACTCAGCATTTTGACTATACTTGGATTAGAAGCCTATCTTGGATGGGAAAAATATCATAGAATCACATTGGAGGACCTAGAGGAGCCCATAAACACTTAAAGGGAGGGAAGTAGGTGAGTGAAACCATGGATATTAAATCCATCGACAAGGGAGTCATACAGAACACCTAAGGATTTTGTATTACCATTTTAAAGGAGATCAGCTTACTCGGGAGGCCTGTGCTAAATTCACTTTAGGAAAAACTGCAGCACAGTAGCTCCCATAACTCATTTCCATTCCTGGGGAGAAGACAAGAGAAAGGGAATGATAAAAGCAAAGCTGAAATTGAACACAAGGGGGAAAATATTGCAGTCGTCATTGTGTCAAATGTTGCCGTTTGGTCAAATTCAAGTGTTTTACTCTGCCAGGATATTATATTGGATGTGCTCCTATTACAGAAGAAAATGAAACTACTGACAGTCTGTTTGCTTTCATAGTCTCCGTATTTGTTGTCATGAAATGATTGCTCCCTGTGTCATCCTGAAAAGTTTCAACCTGGCAACTGTTCTCTCTCAATATGATTTCAAAGGCAAAGGACAGTCTAAAACCCAGGGGATGCTTTCCTCCCCTCCCCCCCCCCTTCAAAACCTAATCAGAGGATTCTATTCTAAGATCATTTACCAAAGGGGACTATTCTCATGCAGTGGAGAAATTGGGTGTGAAACTGGCATGAAGAAGAATTTAAAAGATATTCATCTGGAGGGAGAGGAAATCAGCTTCCAAATTAGGGATGAGCAGATCTGTCAAGTCCTTTTGTGAAGACTGTCTTCTCCTCTTATCTCCAATTTAAGACCAGCCAGCCTATTCCAAGTATTATTGTTTTTAGACAGGAAAGGGAGCATTTTGTGTCCCTTTTTCAAATGGATTTTAAATGACTAATGTGAATGCATTTTTATAAATATACCTAGTGTATTTGTGTATATTTCCCAAATGGATACATGTCATTAAATGCTTTTCTCCCCTCCCTTCCTTCCTTCTGTCCTTTTCTTGGAATTTATCACAGTGTCAAAACATATGAATTTCCAATATTTGTCACAGACAGTCCTGGGTTTAGGATAAATGAGGCCCTGTTCTAGTTAAGTGATGAGACCCCTTGCTTGAACCCTGAAGAAGGTAGGTCTACACTGCCTGCTTTGTGGCACACTCCCATAGACTATCAACTCTATCCAGGGCCATAACCAGAAAAAATGGGGGAGGGGAGTGAAACTTTTTAAGCGAATTATGAAGAGTAGTTCCATAACACAAAATAATTAAAATTATATGGTTCATTCTATATTTTATATAGATTTAATTAAATCAAATTTCCATTTTAGTTACAAAGTTTCAAGTCTTAAAATAACTGAAAAAGACTGTGAATTGATCATTTATAGTTACAAAAGAATACCACAACGTCTATTGGAAACACTTGAAAACTGTGCAAATACACTTTGACAGAAATCAGGCTCTATCAATAAACTTTGATGGACACTCAAGAATGCAAGTCAGAATGCATTTCAGTTTCCAGGAACAGTAGAGTCTCACTTATCCAACCTTCACTCATCCAACAGTCTTCTTCCCTCCCGATTTCACAGCTATTTCAATACATTGCGATGTTTTGGTGCTAAATTTGTAAATACAGTAATAATATTACTATGTATTGAACTGCCTTTTCTGTTGATTTGTTGTAAAACATGATGTTTTGGTGTTTAATTTGTAAAGTCATAACTAGGCATGTAGCCCGGGGGAGGGGGGGGCTTGAGAGGCTTCAGCCCCCCTTGAAATTCTCAGGCCTTACTGGTATGTGGCACAGTGGCATCCTTGTCCCCCCGCGAGAAGGCCTTACTGGTATGTGACAATGTGGCACAGTGGCATCCTTGTCCATGCCTGGGCCCTTGGCGCACTCTCTTTCATTTTTGGTGCCCCTGGTTTCAGCCTTCGGAGAGGAAGGGGAGTGTGCCAACAGCCCAGGCACCAAAGAGGATGCCGCTGCACCACAGACCATTTGGAGACCACAATAGGCCTTTGCGCCCATGCACTCAGCAGGCCTTCACGCCTGTGCATTGAGGTCTCACCACACTCATGGCTGGGAGTGGAGTGCGTCGAGCCCATCGGCTGCCTTCTTGGAGTCTCTGGATCCAGTTAAACAACAACTCTCATTTGAAAAAGGGCTATCATTCCTCAATCCCTGCCTCTATGCACAGTTGGGCACATTGGCTCTATGTGCCAAGTTTGGTCCAGATCCAGCATTGGCTTGGTTCAATGCCCTGGTTTTTATTATTATTACTAGCTTGGGGACCCGGCCCTGCCCGGGTTATTTGTGAAGCGCAGCAGGATGTAGAGTGGGACATGGGGGCTCTGTGTGCCAAGTTTGGTCTTGATCCATCATTATTGGGAGTTGCAGTGGTATCATGAAATTACTGAAGGTAGTGCAAGTCCCATCATCTCTGCCCCCCCCACAGTGTAGTAGGATGTAGATTGGGTCATGGGGGCTCTGTGTGCTAAGTTTGGTCTGTATTGGTGAATGGATGAGGGATGCATTCTTTTTCGGAAGTGAGTGAAGGTACTTCAAGTCCCATCATCTGTGGTCCGTCTCACAGTAAACTGCACCAGGCTGTAGAGTGGGTCATGAGGGCTCTGTGTGCCAGATTTGGTGTTGATCAGTCATTGGATTAGGTTTGTAGCAGGATTGGGAAGTGAGGGAAGGTACTGCAAGTCCCATCATCCATGTTCTCTCCTCCTCCAAACTTCAGTAGGATGTAGAGTGGGTCACTGGGGCTCTGTGTGCCAAGTGTGGACTTTCTCGGTGTTTTTTGGGGGCCACAGTGGTCTGTGGGAACAGCGGGGTGTGAAAATACTACAAATTCCATCATCCATTGTCAGTCCTCCCCCGAACCTCACCAGGACGTGAAGGCAGTCATGGGGGTTATGTGTGCCAAGTTTGGTCTCAATCGGTAATTGGATGAGGGTCGCAGCAGACTTGGGAAGTGAGTAGAGGTACTTCAAGTCCCATCATCCATGGTCCACCCTCCTCCAAACTGCACCAGAATGTAGAGTGGGTCATGAGGGCTCTGTGTGGCAAGTTTGGTGTTGATCAATCATAGGATTAGGTTTGTAGCAATCTTGGAAAGTGAGGGAAGGTACTGCAAGACCCATCATCCATGTTCTGTCCCCCTCCAAACTTCAGTAGGATGTGGACTGGGTCACTGGGGCTCTGTATGCCAAGTGTGGACTTTCTCGGTGTTTTTTGGGGGCCACAGTGGTCTGTGGGAACAGAGGGGTGTAAAAGTACTACAAATCCCATCATCCATTGTCAGTCCTCCCCCAAACCTTACCAGGACATGAAGGCAGTCATGGGGGTTATGTGTGCCAAGTTTGGTCTCGATCAGTGATTGGATGAGGGTTGCAGCGGACTTGGGAAGTGAGTAGAGGCACTTCAAGTCCCATCATCCATGGTCCACCCTCCTCCAAACTGCACCAGGACGTAGAGTGGGTCATGGGGGCTGTGTGTGCTGAGTGTGGTCTGTATTGGTCCTTTTTGGTGGCCTCAGTGGTCTGTGGGAACCAAAGTGTTGGAAAGTACTACAAATCCCATAATCCGTGGGTCATGTCCCCCGACCCACGCCAGGACGTAAAGGGGTTAGGGGGTTATGTGTACCAAGTTTGGTGCAGGTCAATCACCCGCGCTGGTCGCTGTGGCCTGTGAAAGTGGCTGCCACATATCCGCCCTGGCCTGTGAAAGTGGCTGCCACATATCCGCCCTGGCCTGTGAAAGTGGCTGCCACATATCCGCCCTGGCCTGTGAAAGTGGCTGCTTCCGCCCTTCTGCCCTCCCGCCCTCCGCATACCCGCATACCCGCATACACACATACAAACATTCCGTTTTATAAAGGTATACAGATACAACAGTTATTCTACATTAAAATGAAGATAGTTATGCTACTAATATGCTGCCTCCAAAGGCAGAATATGTAATTTAGAGCCTGTATCTTTAAGACTAGGGAAGGGGTAAGGAGCCCTAGCTTTAGAACTCTGTGAATGACAATTAGAATGACAGTTGGTTGGGGATTTCTGTTCATTTTAAGTTTAAGATTAGGCTTGAAAGGAAGCAGAGGGTAATTGGTAGAGCATAAAAATCCACATCAAGTTGGAGTATAAGAAACTAGCTGTACCTGGCACGCGTTGCTGTGTGCTATTTAGGAGATGCAAGAAAGTCTGAGTATGTAAGGGTTGGAATTGATGTTACTTATGGTCTTGAAGCAGAATAGGAGTTATGGAACTCCAAGTACCAATTTAACTTTACCAAAGCTGCTTGTACGCGCGGGTTCTAGGATGAGGGAGAACACACGACAACTGTGAAATAGGTGAAAATCAAAAAAGAATTTATTCTGGCACCAGCTGGTGGGCTTCTGCCAGCAGAACACAGCTGCAGGTAGGGGCAAAAGACCCCGTCACTTCTCATACAAAGACATTTATACCTCAATGGAGTCATTTCAGTAAAGCCCACCCCTTCTTCATGGATAAAAACAATCATAATTGGCTGGTGATTACTGTTGCTTACATGACATTTCATTAGTCCAATAAACACTGCATAAATCATTAGCATCATCTCTCTGTCATACCTAAGAATGAGAACAATAGCCATCTATTAGTTATTTCTTTCACACAGTGCAGTATCAATGCTGAGTCTCTCTGTTCCCTGAGTTGAAACAATATTTCCAGGCTCCGTGCCAGCAGCGGAGAAGGTCAGACTCTTTGCCATGCGCAGTGGTGTTTCTCATTCACATTAAATTTCCATAGTTCCAACTGTACTGCATCCACCCATCTAGCCTATATTATCTCAAATTGGGCACAGGGTGTATTAAAATGCATTTAATCACAATGTTAGTCTTTCATTGCAAGTGCCTGTCTGATTTCTGGCACCAAACCTCTTTTTCAGAGTTGACACGTAAGTAGCATCACTCTCTGACTGTACTTTTATGCTCGGAAAAGTACCAAACCTGCTTTATTCCAGAATTTCTCTTTCTTGTAGGAAACTCATCACATGGAGTTTCCCACACACGCCTGGAACACCTATTAAGACCAATCAACCCTCCAGTCCCGTGGGACCCCAGGTCTTTCAGTTCTGACAGTATGCACACCTTTACTGTCTCCAGGGAACTCTGTACTGCCCTAGCACAACAT
>JARBWK010000006.1:81554324-81651575 GCA_030556195.1 Anolis apletophallus | reverse complement strand
CCCAGCACTTCAAATGCAGTCCCATATCTCCCCAGGCTCACATGAACAAGGTTGAAAAAACCCCAACTATCTGCCAACTCTTCCTTCTCTGTCTGTTATCAACATTCTTAGGGAACAAAGCATTCTATGTTCTTAGTAATCAGCTTCTAGGGACATTCTACTCTTTTGCACAGAATGAGTTTCAAACTTTCCTTCTTTAAAACTAAATACAGTCATTTTGGTTGCTTTGACTTAATCAGACACAAAAACAGTTTACACTCTTTCATTTTCCAAAATCATTCACGCTCTCTCTCTCTCTCTCTCTCTCTCTCTCTCTCTCTGGAGTTGTTGCAACACAGACATACACAGCTGCCCCCCTTCTCCTTGTCTCAAGCCGTTTGAATTTCTTAGAGACAAGGGAGTTTTGTTTTGTTCTTTTTTCTCTACCGGTAACCACATCTTTTGTGCACATAACTCAGAGGCTAGACGGGCAATTCCCCCCCCCCAGCTCTGTAATTCCAAGTCGGGTCACCCCTTCTTGAACTTCTACGTAGTTAAACTTGGGTCAAAGGGGGCAACTCCTCCCCTTTACCCTCCCTGGCCAGTATACTTGCCGGATTTCTGTAGACGCCAGGAACCCCTGCGCCCCCGGACTTTCCTAGTGGCTTACTCGACCACTTACTTGCCGGATTTCTATAGACGTCAGGAACCCCTGCGCCCCCGGACTTTCCTTTGCGCAATCCTCCGAACTGGCTTTTCTGGCAACCCAAATCTGTTGCGGCACTCAGGGTCGTTCGGCGCTAACAAAGAGGTGAGGACCGCAACCGGTCTTTGTTAGGGCCCTGTCTCGACTCACGGTGTTCACCTCCAGTTCTCGCCGACGAGTTGAGGCCGTCCTACCAACAGGATCTGTCTCCGCTTCACGGTCCGTCTTATAAATCAGATCACATCGGGGTCACCAGAAATGTAGCAGATTACCATACCCCCACAAGGCAGGCTGCTCGTGCAGACGCAGTAGAAGGAGAAGACAGACAACAGGATTTCTCAGAAAGCTCAGTTTACTTTGTTCCACAGCTGCGGGTCCGTCCCGGCACAACATGGTGCATCAAGGGGGCGGCCCCTCCCCCCTTGTGAGGCACATATTTATACAAGCATCAGGGTTCAACTTATGGTTGCCCAAAATCTTATTATTGGTTAAAAGTTATGTCGCAGCTAGAATTGCAGCCTATCATAATGTAACACGGACTGTTCACGCTTCATTCTTGAAGATACAGTGTTTCTTTATCTCTTGCATTCCTGCACATGCTCAGTTTGATTCTCTTAGTATAGCTCCTTCTCTGTTCTGCTGTCTCTGGGCAGATTATTGCTAACTCTGCCTTCTTCTCTATGCCTATGCTTGGGTAGCATTCTCTCCTGACGTTTCTTCTGTAACTCAATGAGTCTCCTTCAGTATATTCCAGTTCTAAACAGATATTGTGGGGTTTTCTTCCTTGATTTATATGGCTGTGCGGAAGGGCCCTAACACGCCAGCAAAAAAGAATGGAGTGTCGTTATGGGCCCTTCCTCACAGCCATATAACCCAGAATATGAAGGCGAATAATCCACAAAATCTGTCTTGAACAGGGGGCCCTTCCACACAGCCCGATATCCCAGAATATCAAGGCAGAAAATCCCACAATATCTGCTTTGAACTGGGTTTTCTCAGTACACACTCAGATAATGTGGGACTTTCCGCCTTGATATTCTGGGTTATAGGGCTGTGTGGAAAGGCCCAGGGTTATCTGAGTCCAGTCCACACTGCCATATAAACCAGGCCTCTTCCACTCACGTGAGTAAAATCTCACATTATCTGCTTTGAACTGGGTTATCTGAGTCTACACTGCCATGTAATCCAGTTCAAAGCAGATGTGGGATTTTGTACAGCTGCGTGGAGAGGGGCTATGGGCCTTTCCACACAGCTCAAGAGCTCAGAATAGGGGGGGAAATCCCACATCTGCTTTGAACTGAGTTATCTCCGTCCACACTCAGATAATGTGGAACTCTCTGCCTTGATATTCTGGGATATAGGACTGTGTGGAAAGGCCCAGGGTTATCTGAGGGCCAGTCCACACTGCCATATAAACCAGGCCCCTTATACTCGCCTTCATAAAATCCCACATCATCTGCTTTGAACTGGGTTATCTGTAATCCAGTTCAAAGCAGATAAAGTGGGATTTTATACAGCTGCACAGAAGGGGCATATAGACCCTTCCACACAGCTATATAGTCCAGAATATCAGGGCAAAAAATCCCACATCTGCTTTGAACTGAAATATCTCAGTCCACACTACCATACAACCCAGTTCAAAGCAGATAATGTGGGATTTTATATAGTTGTGTGTGTGTTTTAGCAGAACAAAATATAAATAATACGATATAATATAAATATAATATAAATACAGTGTAAATCATAAAATCAATACAATAAAGCTCTACACTAGGTGCTGAACAGAGCTTTCTATCATTTTACTTAATTATTAGGAATTGCTAAGAGTAATAGAAGTTAGAAGAGGAAAAGGAGGAAGAAAATTATTATTTTACTTAATTTTTATTAGGATTTTATCAAGAAAATATTTAGAAGAAGAAAGAAAAATATTTATTTGACCTAATTTTTATTAGAAATTTTCAAGCAAAACGTACGTACATACATATATTTAGAAGAGGAAAGAAAAAAACATTTTATTAAAATTTTTCAGGATAATCGATCTTACATATATTTAGAAGATGACAGGAAAAAAGGAACTTAATAAAAAGGAATTTTTATTAAGAATTTTTCAAGGTAACAAAACATATTTAGAAGTAGATAGGAAAAAAGGAAATAGTACTAATAACAATAGTAATATTTGTATCCGACTTGCCTCTCTGGGTCAAGTCCCGAAGCAGTTCACAACTTGCTTAAAAACAACACAATATAAATAGTAAAATAGAATTAAACATGCAATTATTAAAATAATGAGTCAAAAGAAAAAAGGAAGAAGATATAAAGGGAAAAAGAAAAGTGGCTTCTGACTTTCTTTTCTACAGCAAAACATATCTGTATATCTGTATACCTTTATAAAACGGAATGTTTGTATGTTTGTATGTGTGTATGTGTGTATGTGTGTATGCGGAGGGCGGAAGGGCGGATATGTGGCAGCTATTTGCATAAAGTCCTTTGATTGACAGCCTCGCCACTCCAAAATTCTAAGGCACCAGACAGAGGGCATTGCTAGCCACTGATTAGCCAGCATCCCAGAATCCAGGCCTCTACATTCAAACAACAGGATTTCTTCCCACTGAGGGGAAAAAAGCCAGCAACCCAGAATCCAGGCCTCTACATTCAAACAACAGGATTTCTTCCCACTGAGGAAAAAAAAGGCAGCAACCCAGAGTCCAGGCCTCTACATTCAAACAACAGGATTTCTTCCCACTGAGGGGAAAAATGCACCATCAACATTCCTCCCCTTGGCTCTGTGAAAACAAAATGGATTCCTGTATTCTCCTCCCCTCAGCTTTTAGAAAACGGCTGCCTGCCATGCACCCTTTTAAAGTTACCAATAGCAGGCCATAACATTACAGGCCCCAAAATAGAGTTTAGGGCAGGATGGCCGATTTAATGATGGGATTTGCATCCCAATTCACTTCCCAGAAAACATTGTAGCCCCTACAAATCCCCTCTCCCAGATAGGCCCAAAAGAGGCAGACATCTTCCTCTTCAACACAGTGTCAGAGAAAGGCAGCTTCTGACAGGATCTTTAGAACAGGCACTGTCACTCTACAAGGTAAGGCCCTACTTCACTCAAAAAGACACAAGAGAAAAACAATAAATACCTTTCTCTAATGCCTTTTAATGCTTATATAAATAATTCTGGCCCAAAGCCCCCTCACCCAGCCTCATTGGACCTTACTGCTAATTCCATGCAGGCCTTTTCCATTTTTTTACTCCTTTCTGTTTTACACCGGTATACTTTCACAGGCCAGGGCGGATATGTGGCAGCCACTTTCACAGGCCAGGGCGGATATGTGGCAGCCACTTTCACAGGCCACAGCGACCAGCGCGGGTGATGGACCTGCACCAAACTTGGTACACATAACCCCCCCTATGACATGACCCACGTATTATGGGATTTGTAGTACTTTCCAAGACTTTGGTTCCCACAGACCACTGAGGCCACCAAAAAGGACCAATACAGACCACACTCAGCACACACAGTCCCCATGACCCACCCTACGTCCTGGTGCAGTTCGGAGGAGGGTGGGCTATGGATGATGGGACTTGAAGTGCCTCTACTCACTTCCCAAGTCCGCTGCAACCCTCATCCAATCACTGATCGAGACCAAACTTGCCATACATAACCCCCATGACTGCCTTCACGTCCTGGTGAGGTTTGGGGGAGGACTGACAATGGATGATGGGATTTGTAGTACTTTTACACCCCTCTGTTCCCACAGACCACTGTGGCCCCCAACAAACACCGAGAAAGTCCACACTTGGCACACATAGCCCCAGTGACCCACTCTACATCCTACTGAAGTTTGGAGGGAGGCAGAACATGGATGATGGGACTTGCAGTACCTTCCCTCACTTCCCAATCCTGCTACAAACCTAATCCAATGACTGATCAACACCAAATCTGGCACACAGAGCCCTCATGACCCACTCTACAGCCTGGTGCAGTTTACTGTGAGACGGACCACAGATGATGGGACTTGAAGTACCTTCACTCACTTCCGAAAAACAATGCATCCCTCATCCATTCACAAATACAGACCAAACTTAGCACACAGAGCCCCCATGACCCAATCTACATCCTACTACATTTTGGGGGGGACGGGACACACAGAGATGATGGGACTTGCACTACCTTCAGTAATTTCATGATACCACTGCAACTCCCAATAATGATGGATCAAGACTAAACTTGGCACACAGAGCCCCATGACCCACTCTACATCCTGCTGCACTTCTCAAATGACCCGGGCAGGGCCGGGTCCCCAAGCTAGTGTAATATATTAATTCATCTGTCCTACATTTTTAAATGAGCTAATTAATTCATTTTATTTTATTTCATTGTTGTTAATCATTATGACCGCTTCTTCACAGATTTGATACCTATGGTTGCCCATTGCTGCAAGAAAACATTCCCTTCAGAATATCTATAGTATCTAGGCTTGTTTGATTTTTTAAAAATGGTTCAAAACTCGTTTCGGATGTAGGGGGCGCTGGTGGTTTGGATCCAAAGTCAATTCCAATTTTCACAGGAAAAAAAGTTCAAAACTTTTAAAAATTTCTTTCTTTCTTTGCCTAGAGCCACTACAGTGCTAATTTGTTATTATTAACACCTTTCCCTTCTTTTTTTCCTCTTCATAGTTCTGGGCTTTTTGCCCACTCTTTCAGCTGTGCTGATAAAAGCAGCTGTGTGTGATAAGAGTATTCCCTCCCTAATCCAAATTTCCTAAAACAACACTCATTACCCTTTGATACAATAGTTTTAGTTTTACTTATAACTTATATCATTATATACTTTCTTTTATAAGAACCTAGCTTAACCATATACAGGAGAATACAACAAATAAATGCTCATATTTCTAAATTAAATTTGAGATCTTCAATTCTTCCATAGTATTATTACAACCCTGAGGAAGGAAAGGGGTTTAGTTAAATAAATTTTGAGCTATTCAATCATCCTCCTCTCCTTCTTCTCCTCTAGGCAAAGAAAGAATGAATGAATGGTGAAAGCCATTAACATTTCCTTAAATGCAAGTTAGTCCAAACTTAGGTGATAGAAAAAGAAAAGAAAAAGTTATGATGATCAGGTATTAATGTGGGAAAAGTACTATGAGTCAGGACAGAACGTGAGTGTACTGGCTGAGAGAGTATTCTTTTACTAGGATGGTTGAAACGAAGCAATAACAATTTTTTTTAAAAAAGCCTAATAATGTCTGTTTAAAATATGCACCAAGAAATGTAGTACTGCTAACTACATATCTTTGAATGTTAAAGCGGGATAAGATTTGGATTGAAAGGAAATGTTAAGTATTTTCAAGAAACTTTTGCCTGGAAATAAGATGAAGGGAAAATGGTAAGGGATATTGTGGGGGTATGTAATTAAATGAAATGGGGGAGAGAGCAGGGGGAACGCAAGGTCAAGAATCTCAATGGTGGGGAGAGAAGCTAATCTCTCACGAAGACCACATTGGGCATATAGGGGGTTGACAAGAAATAAAGGGAAAAGGAATGGGAAAAATGAGCCAAAGAAAAAAACTAAGGAAATAAATACATTTAAATGGGATTATCTCTAAAATGTGTGAGCCTCAACATCAATGGTTTAGCCTCAAATAATAAAAGATCACGGTTAAGAAGATTCATTGAAAGAAATAATTTTGGCTGTATAATGTTACAGGAAACACACAGATCAAAAAAAGATCCAAGTAAATTATTAAGTTTGCCAGGGTGGAGTACAGTGGCAGAAGCAAGAGCGAATAATAAAACAAAGGGAGTTGCCATCTTGATAAAAAATAATCTGGAAGTGGTACAGTATGATTTGGTGGAGGATACTAAAGGAAGATGGGTAATCTTTAAAGGAGAAATCGATGGGGTAAAAATCACAATTCTGAATATATATGTGCCCAATAAAGGTCAGAAAAGATATGTAGAAAAGATATTTAGAAAGCTGGAGGAATATATGAAGGAGAAGTAATTGTAGCAGGTGATTTCAATATGGACTTGATACAGAATAAGAGTAGCATTTTAAATAGATGGAAATTGAAGGACTGTTTCAAAGAGGTAAACATACAACCAAAACCAACATATTTTTCAGGAAGGCACAAAAAGTTTACCCGTATAGACTATATATTAACCAGAGACTCCAATCAGTCCAAGATAATAAAAGCTGATACCGGACAGATAGAAATATCAGATCACGCTCCAGTACAAATAACAATACAGTTAATAGAGGAAAAATCTCAATATAAATGGAGATACAGGGATACAACATTGAATCAGGAAAAAGACAGGGAAGAGATGGTAAAAGAAATTAAAGATTACTTTCAAGTGAATCGAAAGTCGGCAAAAGAAGGAATTATATGGGATACAATGAAAGCATATGTAAGAGGCCTACTAATAAAAAAAGAAGTATTCAAAAAGAAAATAAGAAACTTAGAGCGGAATGCAATTTGTAAACAAATGGAGGATAAGTATAAGGAGCTACAGAATAGATATGATAAAAAAATTAAAAAAGAAATAGATAAGCTCAAAGAAGAATTAGAGGAAATAGATAAGTTTGATATATGGAAAAAAGAATTAATGGTTAAAAATGATTTCCAAAGGTCAAATATTAATTCAGTTAGACGACTAGCAAACTATCTTAAAAAAAAAAAGGAAGTAAAAACAAAGAGTGAAAGAAATATATGATAAAAATAATAAATTGATAAAGGATAATAAAAGCATAAGGGATATATTTGCTGATTTTTATCAGAAACTATATAAAGGAGAAAAAATATACCATGTGAAGATTGGGTGAGAAAAAAAATAGGAGAGGAGGAAAAAAAACAACTAAAGAATGAAGTATCATATCAAGAGATTAAGGAAGTAATAGACAATCTTAAAAAAGGGAAATCGCCAGGAAACGACGGATACACTACAGAATTCTATAAACAAATGAAAGAAGTCTTAATCCCAGAATTAGCAATAATTTTCAATAATATAATAAAAGGGGGAGAAGCACCGGAGTCCTGGAGAGAAGCAGAAATAATAACAATCCTCAAACCAGGGAAGAATCCAAGAGAAGTGAATTCATATAGACCAATTAGTTTATTGAATCAAGATTACAAAATATTTACGAAAATTTTAGCAAATAGATTAAAGGATATATTACCAAAAGTGATAGGGGAAGATCAATATGGTTTTACAAAGGGAAGAAATATAAGCCATCCACTGAGAAATTTGATTAATATTATTGCCCAGAAAAGTAAAAAAAAGGTTTGCATTTATCAAATTAGATGTATATAAAGCATCGATACAGTTAACCACCTTTTTTTTATTCAACAGAATGAAGAATTTTGGAATAGGCAAAGAATTTATTGAGGTCATAAAGGAAATATACAAAAAGGGGAAGGCAAAAGTGAAAGTAAATGGGGGATACACTAGAGAAATAGTTATAGAAAGAGGGGGTTAAGCAGGGTTGCCCATTATCCCCAATGCTATTTACACTAGCTAGAGAGTATTTAGCGGACAGAATAAGAAATAATGGTAGAATAACGGGATACAGAATAGGAAATGAAGTTGTAAAAGTAAATTTGTTTGCTGATGATTTACTGATAATAACAGAAAACCCAATAGAATCACTAAAAGAATTGGAAATAATATTAGAAGACTTTCATAAGTTTTCAGGACTAAAGATCAATATCACAAAATCAGAATTGTTGGGATTTAATTTGGAGAAAGGATTATTAGAAGATATTCAGAAGGGAAGACATTAAAATAGCAAAAAAGAAAATAAAATACTTGGGTATTTTTCTAACTAATAGGTCAGAGAGGCTGTGGGACTTCAATTATAAGAAAATATGGGGAAAAATACAAGAGCAAATGAAAAACTGGAAGGAAAAAAATTTAAATATATCAAAGAGAATTAGGGCAATTAAAATGTGCATACTTCCTAAAATACTGTATTTGTTTCAAACACTGCCATTAGATATTTCACAACAAACATTTCAAAAATGGGATCGAGATATTAGAAAGTGGATATTTGGGGGAAGAGACCAAGAATAAGTAATAAGGAATTATATATGCCAAACAAAGAAATAGGATGGGGATACCAAAATTACAAGAATATTATGAAGCTTTTCAACTGAAGACAATTTTAGAACTAGAAGAAGAAAATCAAGCAAAATGGATAAGAATAGAAAATGAAGTAAACAAAGGTCAAGGTGAATATGGAATTTTCACACAAAAATTGAAAGAGGTGATAGGGAAAACAATAGGCCCGAGGAAAATAGCTTTAAAAATATGGGAGAAATGGAAAAAGAAATGGATGCCATTTTTCTCAAAGGAAGCCCGATAGGGAGTCTGAGAAACAAAGAGGATAAGAGCGTCATCAAGAAACTGGAACAGTGGGGATATTGTAAAATAAAAGACTTATATAACGAAAAGAATGTACTAATGGAATGGAGTCAGTTGAAAAACTTAGGAGGAGAAAGATTTTGGCTAACATTGAGAGGCATTTGGGAACAAATAAAAAAAGGAAGATAGCAATTCGGGTGAAAATATAATAGATAGGATATTAAAAGAAAGATCCAGTGGAAGGCAAAAAGGGTTAGGCAAAATATATGGAAGAATGCTGGAAGATAAGGAATTTATGTATAAAAGGATGGAAAATAGGTGGGAAAAGGAAGGAGGCCTAGGGAAAGAAAGAATAGATAGGATAAGGATTGGACTAAATAAAATAAAAATAGAAAAATATAGGGAACTAGAGCAGAAAGTAATAACAAAATGGTACAGGACACCAATCCAACTGGCACATATGATCCAGGGTCTAAATCCAAAATGTTGGCACTGTGGGAGTAGAGAAGCCTGGTACGCACATCTCTGGTGGGAGTGTAAGGAGATACAAAGGTTCTGGAATCAAATTTTTAGGAAGATCGAACTATATACAAAAATAAAAAATGATTTAAATATGGATATTCTCTTAAAAGGGATATGCGGGGATAGTAAAATCAAAGCGTAAGAAAAAAAATTAGTTATGATGATGTTTAGAGCGGCACATGCCGTGATTGCCTGGGGGTGGAAAGAAAAAAAGAAATGGACCCTTGAAAAATGGTATGAATATGTGTGGGAACAAGTTCAGCTGGAAATTATGGATATTATAAGAAATGAAAAACTATGGACAGAAAAGCAGAAGAAAATCAAAGAAATATGGTTACCCTTCAAAAACTGGATACAGGAAGCTGAACCAGAAGATGAACATTGGGAAAAAAATGGACAGAATGCAACGATGGCTCAAATAAATGAAGGACTAACTTGTCAACGGGGGGGGGGAGGGTCAGGGGGAAGAAAATGTATTTTAACTAAAGCAATGTAAAGTAAGAGTAAATGTAGTATAACAATACAATAAAAAATCTTTTAAAAAAAAAACTACATCTAGGAACTACAGTTTGTTCCTGGCACCATTATAAAATGGGTCTTCTAAAGATGTAGGTTTATAGTTTTATGGGATGCAACTCAAAAGGTCCATTTGGGAACACTGGATATCTATCAACTACTTGATAGATCTCCGGTGATCTCAAAGACAAACAGAGGTATGCAACTATTTTTTTCTAATTCCAAACATGTTTTTTAAACTTCTAAAAGGAATCGGTTATTTTGGATAGCGAAGACTGATCATAAAGACCAATCTGTTACTGTGAATAGACTCTGTCTGCTCCCGATGACTATATTGATCCAATAAACATTTGGTGCAAGTAAAAAAAAAAAAAAAAAAAAAAACTTTTAAAAATTTCTGGGACTGCCGAATCCTTCATTAATGGTTTCAAAGTGTTATTTCCTGTTTCATTGGGTGGTCTTTACTTAGAAAGTGGTTGTTTTACTCCAGAAAAGGGGGGGGGAGCAAAGGGAATAAATCCACCCACTCTGGTTAAAACCGCTGGGAAAAGAAAGGAATCCTTTCCCAGCTGCGCCTGTACCTTGGGAAGTCTAACTTGGCCACAGTGGTCCATGCTCTGGTTACATCCCGTATAGATTACTGCAATGCTCTCTCCGTGGGGTTGCCTTCGAAGCTGCAACTAGTCCAACGGACAGCAGCCAGGTTGATAACAGGAGCGGCATTCAGAGAACGTACAACTCCCCTGTTATGCCAGCTCCACTGGCTGTCAGTTTGCTACTGGGCACAATTCAAAGTGCTGGCTTTAGCCTTTAAAGCCCTAAACGGTTCTGGCCCAACTTACCTGTCCGAACGCATCTCTCCCTATGAACCATCGAGATGTTTAAGATCATTCAGAGAGGCCCTGCTCTCGGTCCTGCCTTCTTTGCAGGTGCGATTGGCGGGGACGACAGACAGGGCCTTTTCAGTGGTGGCTCCTCGGCTTTTGAACGCCCTCCCTAGTGACATCAGATTGGCCCCCTCCCTCCTGACATTTTGCAAGAAAGTCAAGACCTGGCTGTTTGAGCAGGCATTTGCTGATGAAATATAACGGCTGAATTAGATCTATGGAATGACGACAATGTGACTGAAAATGATTTCAACGTGATGCTGAGACTGCATGTGTATGTTTTAATTGCTAATTGTTATATTATATGGTTATTGTTTGGTTTTGTTTTGCTTGTGTTTTTGATTGAAGGGCAGAGACTGCCTTGTGTAAACCGCCCCAAGTCGCCTTCGGGCTGAGAGGGGCGGTATAGAAAAATGATAAATAAATAAATAAAATCCATCCACACTGGTTTAAATTGACATGGATCCATCCTATCCACACTGGTTTAAACTGACGCGGGAGAGAAAGGAATCAAGCCACACTGGTTTAAACTGACATTTTTCCTGCTGTTTTTCTCCCTTCCCTTCTTTCCTTATCTCTCTTCCTTTCCCCTTTCCTTTTCTCCTCCAGATCCCAGCCCATTCAGGAAAACATGGGGGGAATTTTATTAGGTTCCTGAGGTATGTTGTTCCCTTGCAAAGCGGTGGTGTGGCACCTTTCCCACCCAGGCAGCCTGCCCTAGTCTCTCTGCCTTCAAGTCCCTGGCTCGCAATGAGCCCACGAGGTTTCCCCTCATTGGCTGGAGGCAAGCATCCCAGCATGCAAGCAGCTGCTTGCCTCCAAATGCTGATTCATTCTCCATTCACTTCCTGGATCGGAAAAAAAGATGGTGACAGTGGCTTTGAAATGGCTGCAATTCATGTTTGAGTTTGTCATTTTCGACTGAAGGAAATCCGAAGGCAAACCTATCACTGGGTTTTCTTAGTGAAATTTGTTCAAAAGCTGAGAGAGAAGGAATGGCTTGCCCAAGGTTTCCATGGCCAAGTAGAGATTTAGACCTGGTCCCAAACCACTAAACAAACAAGGTTGACTCTACAAAATTTATTATCACCATAAATTGGAAGCAAGTTGAAGGCACCCCAATAACAACAACTGACCTATGTGATCTAATACTGCATTAAATTCAAATAGGTTTTATGTTTGCCTTCAAGTTTTTTCTGACCTATGGAAACCCTAAGCCTACCTATCATGGGGTTTTCTTCGGAAAATTTGTTTGAAGAGGTTAGTATTGTGTTCCTCTGAGTCTGAGAGAGTGTGACTTGCTCAAGTAGGGATCTGAACCCTGGTTTCCCAGAGTTTCAGCTCTGGCTCTTAATAAGACATGCCACATTATTAAAGGGTGTCAATGCCCTACACCACTGGAGAAATTATTCTGTTTAGCCAGTATTGCACCACCTGATATCCGTTGGGAAGTAGCAGCCAGTAATGAAAGGACCAAGGCATTGACATCTCTAGCCCTTCCTCTGTTCAGATATCAGCCAGCATGCCAAGGTCTTAAATCAAGAAATAGCTTCCTACAATCTACAGGAACACCCGTAGTAATACCTCAGCGAGCGAGAGTCCAAAAGTAGCAGGTTAAAACCTGGAACCTCAATCAGTGGCTGATGCCAGATGAGAAATTCCCTCCTGGGCACACAGAAGACTGGGTGACCTGGAAGATGTTGAACAAATGGTGCTCTGGCACCACGAGATGCAGAGCTAATCTTAAGAAATTTGTCTATAAAGTGGAGTCCACTACATGCGAGTGTGGAGAAGAGCAAATTGCAGACCACTTACTGCAATACAGACTGAGCCCTGCCACATGCACAATGTTCTTACAGCAACACTTGAGGCACTTGAAATGGCCAGTTTCTGGTCAACGGAAATTTTGTATAATGCAAAGTTCTTAACTTTGTTTGTAGGTTTTTTTTATACATTTAAACTGTTTTCTCAATTTGCTTCTGACATGATAAATATATAAATAAATAGCTCAAGTACTTATCAAACCTCAAATTTGCTTTCCTTTTAAATATAAAGTATAAGGATTGAATGCCTAAAAATACCCTATAACAGGAGTTCTTTAAGCAGAGGGCTGGTTCATGGTCCCTCAGGCATATTATAGTTTGAAAAACACATTAATGAATTCCTATGCATACTGCACATATCTTACTTGTAGTACAAAAAAAATAATGAAAGAACAATACAGTATTTAAAATGAAGAACAATTTTAACCAACGTTGTGGGCCTGTTTTTGGATAATGAGATAATCAAGTTATATGGGATTGTTGTTGTGTGCCTTCAGGACATTTCAGACTTAGGGCAACTTTATGTCTAAAGTTTAGAGTAGGGGGAAGGTAATGGACCCTGGAGGGTTGCATCTGACCGCAGGGCTTAGTTTGGGGACCCCTGCCCTAAAGGCACCAAATCCTATCTGATCTTGGACAATAAGCAGGATCAACCGCTTGGGTGGGAATACCAGGTGTTGTAGACTATATTTTAGAGAAAGGAACTGGTAAAACCACCTCTGATTATTCTTTGCCTAAGAAAACCCCATAAAAATGATGGAGTCAGCATACATTGACAGGCAACTTGAAGGAGCACAGAAAGAGGGGAGGGGATTGAATTTGAGAACAGTTATATATGAAGCACCAACTTTGCTTCAGCAAGCCTTTATTTTGGCATCATGGATTCTACTCTAATATATTAGTTTTATCACTAAGCAGATCCAGTAGGAAGAAAAACCTTCTAATTTAAGCCATATAATAAATGCCCCATTAAGTAGGTAACTGTAGACCTCATTTAATAAAAAACCACGGCCAATTGCATACATAAGCACTTATATTAATTAGAATGTAGTGATCCAACTTATGTTCAGTATTAGATTTGTTACTTAACTTAGCTTCTTTTGCTTCAGTGTGACATCAGAATTATTTTTTTTTCTAATAATTAAGAGTTTACAGTTTCAGTCATCACTTAAATACCATCATTATGGATTTGGTAGTTTAAATTGTGACTCTTATTTGGAAAAAAGTCAAAAGTATTGAAAATACAAAGCTGGTAAGAAATGCGTAATCATACATTGGACTGCATCCAAATGCCCCATTCTGAGTGGTTTAATCTTTTTGCTCTTGCCCAAGTGTATAAATGATGAGCAACAGTGAATAGTGTTACATTTATCTTACGGCAAGGGCGAATACTAAACAATACAGATCTTCAGGCCACATCGACAGTTTAATTTATTGTGATTTGGCAGAAGCATGATGATGAAAATTGTTTTCTTATCTTCAAATAAACCTAAAACAACCACCACCACCACAACAAAAGATTTTGTGAAATTGTAAGGATTTATCAGGTAGAAAGAACTCTTCTACAACAAAGACAAGGCATACATGTAGTATGAACAACCCAAATGGACCACATTAGCCCTAGTGGTCAGTAGTAGCTAGCAGTTTCCATGTCAGGAATCTGCTCCAAGGATGCATCTACATTATAGAACTAATGTGGTTTGACACCACTTTAGCTGCCATGGCTCAACACTATGGAATCCTGGGATTTGCAGTTTCGTGAAGCACCATCACTCTTTGGCAGAGAAGGCTGAATACCCTGTAAAACAACTTTTTCCATGATTCCATATCATTAAGCTATAGTAGTTATAGTGGTGCAGTAATTCTACAATGTAGATTTACCCTCTGATTTAAAAAATCTGCTGTTGGGACAGACAAATACAAAATTTCTGGTCACTTGATCAAAATGCAAAAGAAAACTATGATGGCCCAATGCAAATGTGGACTGCGCTTATTTGATTAGTCTGATTAGAACTTGATTAGAAGAGTGAATTTCAGCAGGCATAGCACAAAATCCCCAAGTTTTAAAATGAACTGTAAGGAGCTATCCACTCCAGGCTTTTGAACCTGTTCAGTGATCATTTTGCAGCCCTTTGGATAACATCTGTGAAGGTCAGACTAAAACCTGGATTGGATCCAACACCTTTCTGGTATACATGCCACCAGGCGCCACTGTCAGTGGTGATGTCAGATGCTTGTGCTGCTGCAGGCAAAGCAAGGAACTGAGACAGGAAAAGTATGTTTCTCCTAGCTTGCCAGTGAAAGCTCTCTTCACTTGCAAAAAAAACTGGAGGGCAATTGTGCCAAAGTGGAAATACAGGTTTGTTGTTGTTTGCGTTAAAGCAATTTCCAACTTATGGCAACCTAAGGTGAGCCCATCGCAAAGATTTCCTGGCAATATTTGTTCATAGAAAGTTTGCTAGACCTCACATTCTACCCATTTACAAAGACCAACTGTGTTGTCAAAGGGGCTGAGAAAGTGCAATAAAGTTCATCTGATTGACCATTAGATGTGTAGTAAATTTAAATTTTAAAGGTATAATGATACATTTTTTCTGGCTATAGGAAAGCTACTACCGTACGTAATGCAGGGGAAAGGAAAACATTATTCCAAAGACACTGGAGTACAGTTCCCATCATTCATAAGCTTTAGCCATTCTGGCTTTGGTTAACAAGAGCTATTATTTATTTATTTACCATATTTATAAACTGCTTTTCTCACCCCTGGGAGGACTCAAAGCGGTTTACAAAAAACAATGGCAACAATCAATGTCTTACATATATAAATCAAATCATAAACCAAATAGCATATGACTAAGCATAAAATACAATAAGACAAATTCACCATAATAGGACATTTAAATATGAAGTATAAAAATTAAAAACACCTAATAAAAACATTAAAATTACATGATCCAAACTCATAGACCAGGCTATTCCAGATGTCGATTACAGATATTCCATAATTACTTCTTGTACTGTGTCACTTCACTAGTCAAAAGCTTGGTTCCATAACCATGTTTTCTCTTTCTGTAGGCCAGGAGGGAATGCACTGATCTAATCTCACTGGGGAGAGTTTTAGAGTCGGGGAGCCACCACTGAGAAGGCCCTGTCTCTCGTCCCCATCAACCACAGTTGCAACACAGGTGGGACTGAGTGCAGGGCTTCCCCAGAAGATCTAAACCCCCCTTGATGGTTCATAGAGGGAGATATGTTCTGAATTGCCCTCTCGGAATTCAACACTTCCAAGAGGGCAACACACTCCTCATTCTTGACTTGATATGCATATTTTTATTTATTTATTTCAGGATTTTACCCCGCTCTTCTCAACCCCCGAGGGGGGACTCAGAGTGGCTTACAGCAGGCACAATTCGATGCCACATCAACAGCGTAAAACCCCAAACCCCACAACCCATTAAAACATTAAGGCATTAAAATACAATCCCTCAACACATCTACAATCATTCCAATTAAAACAGTATTCAACCCTAGAAACATTGACCCTCTTCCTCCCTCCCATTAAAATTCCGTCTCACATGCTGCCTAGTGCTGGTGAGGGAATGCCTGATCCCAGAGCCAGGATTTCACCTTCTTCCTGAATGTCAGGAGGGATGAGGTGGACCGTATCTCTGTAGGGAGCGCATTCCACAGGCGGGGGCCACCACCGAGAAGGCCCTGTCCTCGTCCCCACCAACCGCATCTGAGAGGTCGGCGGGAGCGAGAGCAGGGCCTCCCCGGATGATCATAGTCTCATTAGATTTCATTTTGATCCAATGTTTTGCAATGGGAGTTTGTATCTGAAGACAATGATTTGCTTTTGTTAACATTGCTTTACCGTGACAGTCATAAACTGTTAGAACAGTGTTTGCAAGGCAGACTATAAAGTTGTTTGTCTTTGCAACTTTGTTGCTGCCAAGCAGTTATAGAACATATTTAACTCCTTGCCATCCACATGTAAATATACTACAACAGAGTATGACTATAATATTATAAACATTCACATAGGGGTAAATCACTGAACTCAGTAGACTTACTTCCATGTAAATATGTAGGATCACAGTCCATATCCATCATGCTCAGTGCATTCCAATGTTACTCGGCACTTTCAGCTTGTTCCATGGGTAGATGATCCTTGAGTGTTGTTTGGAGAAGGGCTCATTTGGAGGACTCTTAAAGGGCTTGGGTGTTCATTTTACTCCTTATCTTTTTTTTCCCCTTGGAGTCTGTGTTTGGGGCCAATCTTGATGGCCATCGTGGATCAAATTAACCTGTGGTCTGTCCAACAGTCATCAGTGCTTGTCATGGCTCTTGTGACATGTATAATTACATAGTCTAAGAGGTTCCAATGGTATGACCAGGGGTGCTTCCGTGTTATCCTAAACTTGTTTTTCTGGTGGAAGAGCTGTGTTCCATACATTTGATGGGAAGTAAGATGCCATCTGAGTTGCTGTTTCCAACCAGTCTTTTCCTATAGTCACTGGCCAGTGACCATAGGTTGAAATGTCATCCAACTCTTGCATTAAAATGACCCAGGAGGATGATTTTGTCAATATTCACCACCCATGTGCCAGTCTGTTGCTCGGGGCTTCCAGATTTTATCATCCTGCCCTGTCGCCACTTGCTGATTGCCACAGGACTTTTGTTGGTTTTATTTTATTTTTCTTGGAATATGTGTGGAGAGATCGGTGCACACCTGATCAACACACAGTCTTTAGAGAAATAGGTTCAGATCCAGTGGCATGGTTAACCCAACAACCAGTGGCCCCTTATCTCTTGCAGCCTACTTCCACCTTCCCAGCCATTGGAACATGCACCATGTTATCGTCTGCCTCCTTCAAATTGTTCTTGGTTTGATTTATCCCTGTGACTTTGCCACCCTGGGAGATCCCCCTTGGAACGCATGACTCGGATAGCTTCACCCGCAGGTTCACTGGAACACACATGTCTTCTCATCACAACCATGTGACAATCCATTCAGGAGGTCTTCTGGATGTGTCTATAGAAAGTAGCAGAGTCTTGTGTTCTTTGTCACAGGAATCAATCATATTGTTTCAAAGAAGTTACTTGAAGAAGTATCAATGTATGCAGTATCTCATGCACCAGGTGTAGGAATTACATATCTCTCCAGATGCTGCTAGACTTTAACTCTACCAGTTGCCCTAGTCAGCATACCTAATGATGATGATTAAGAATGCTGGGAATTCCAATTCATAACACCTATTCTTACCACTTTCCTATACAGAGAGAACGGGAGGAAGAGAAACTAGGCTTTACAAAGATGAGAAACCAGCTAGAGGTCATAGAGCAAACCAATTTTTAATGAAACTCTATGTGTGTCTACACAGTGTATTCCAAATTATTGGTATCACAGTATTGATTATTTTAATTAATTCCTTACAATGTAATTCTGTGCATACCTACTCAAATTGTAAACTCTGTGGAGTTCAGATGGGCTTAAATCCTGGCAAACAGAGTTTTCCAAACATTTTATGTTGGTGAGACACCTTTCTGACATATATCATTTTGTGACATGGTAATTGTTGCACACCAAGGCTGGCGTTGGCACCTTTGAACCTGTAAACACACTAGTGTTCTTTATAAGCAAAACCGTTTATTGAAGATTAATATAGCAATAGCCAAAAAGGTAAAAAGCATTCATACAAATAATAAAGAAATGTTTACCAAGCAGTCAGTTGAGCAAGATAAAGAAAAACAATCAAAATATAAGTTAGGAATCAGGAGGGTTGCAAAAATCCAATAAACAAGTCCACAGGAGTTAGAGTCTTTCAGTTCCAAAAGGTTGCAAAAGACCAAAGTCCCGTGACGAAACAGCAGCAAACTTGAACCATTAAATCCCAATGCAGAAGCTTGAAACTAGGACAAACCGCATACAAGAATCTCAGCATGAACATGAATTCCAAGCAAAAGTAAACAGGAATCTTAGCATGAACAAGAAGGCATGAAGCAAAAGGCATGGTTACACATGAAAACCAAACGTTGGACTCACTGAAGACTAGATTCACAAGCCCTATATTTATTCAGAAAGCCATAGCAAAAACCTTCCGTTTCCCTTGGGAAACCTCTCCCTGACGCCTTTCTTCTTTTAATCTTTCGGACCACCTTCTACCCCCTTCCAGGTGACCAATGTTGATTGATTTGACTTCTCCTATCAAAGAGTATCTGATCCTCCCTCAGCTTGCCAATTAGTACATTCCTTTCACTATCACTATTTGGCCTTGGCCATTCAACCTTTTCCTCGGCCTCTTTTTCTGCCAGCATCGAACCATCTTTGCCTTGTGAACCAACTATCCCAGAATCCTCAGGTTCACTCTGGCTAAGATGTTCACTCTGGCTAACTGTACTCTCTTGACTATCATCTCCATTCACAAACCCTTGAGGGTCAGCCGAAACCTGATCATTTAACTCAGACATTGGAACTCATGATCATTCTCCTCAGAAGCCTGAGGCAAAGAGACAATCACAGGCTGAACCCATACAGTAATTCAGTTTTACTAGCAAACAAGAGGTTAAACCAACACTTTATAATACATATATGGACACATCCGAGAAACTGTAATAACAAAATATATGGGAGCGCAACATATCTCATGAAAACCTTTCCTTTATCTTTTCTAAAATATATTATTTCACATAGACTTAGAAGTTTTTCTTCTTATATTCATGCAACACACCTATACACTGCAGCGTACACACTACTGGGTTGAACACATACAATTTGGAAAGCTCTGGTCTACACTATTCCAACCTTAGATTTTTTTTAAAAATCCCGCCTCTGGTCTTGTTATTTTGTTATTTAAGACATTTTGGAACTTTATCTTAGAGATAAAGCAATGTGAAGATTGTACATTGTGTGGGTTGGATATACAGTGTGAAATGTATCTACTTATGTATGTTGCCATGACTTCAGGTAACCCGGAAATAATGCAGAATCAGAATGACATCTGCAAAGTGCGTGTTTCTCCCTGTGTACTTTAGTATCATAGCAACTGCTATCAAGGAAGGTAACTAGACAAGGAATTAATATTTGACGGCTTAGTGAGCTTGCTGAGACACTGTTTCCTGTGCTCTTGATGAAAGATTGAGGCACGCAGGTGAGTGGAACACGATGAGAAGAAATGAAGGAGAGAAGCAGTCTTGACTCATGCTTTGTCATTATTTGAACATTTTTCACAAACTAATTGTAGGAGCCTTATCAGACCTGTCATGACTGTCTTTCTCTATAATCATATAATAATGATTTTTAAAAATTAATTAACAATGGTCTCCACCCACTTCTATAGGAGTTGTGTTTTTCATTCGCACATTATGCTGTTTGGAACCCAGACACAATATCCATTTGTAAACCATTTCTTAAAAGTCAGTCATATACTGTCAAAACAACTCATACCTTTTTCTCTGAAAATATTTTTTTTCAGTGGTAGCAACATGGCATTAGCAAGTGGACACTGGATTCGAAAAGAAGCAATTGGAGATCCTCCCACTCCTAGGTATGTCATGATAGACAGAAAAGTGGACATTTTTCTTGCACACTTGTTTGTTCATTTTATTTACATGTATTTTAATTAAACAGAATAGTGAAATATTCAACACACGTGTGTATGTGGAGGGGGGGGAGAGTTCCTAGAGAATATCAAGTTCTCTTAATTCGCTGGCCTGCTTCTTGTATTGCAATAAATAGAATAAACTTCAAATGAGGTCTATACTAAGTTTCTGTGGTGGGACTAAAATCTGATAATACAGAAATATTTAAATTAAAGACTTAATTAATATTATATGCCCAAATTGTTTAAGAGGATCAGAAATGTTACATTAGCAAATCTAGACATTTAATTTTTTTCACACTTCATACTTGCTGAACGTTGTTTAGAAAAACACGGGAAATATAGAATCTATTTGCAAATATAGTTGGTATTGATTCTATAACACCTGTTTGGTGATAATTTTTATATTGAAAAAATGTGCTAATAAACATTTAGCAGTGAGCATCTCATCATGAAACAAACATCACTTAAAGATAGTCACACTGTTGGTGTAATTAAGTTTTGAGTGAAACATTTTTAGAATGAGCACTGAAAGTGCATCATAAGCACATTGTCAGCATACAAAACCAAAAATCATGCCATTACAACCAGATTCTAAACGAACAGATTAAAATATATATCATTAGACACACAAACACACTGAAGTACAATTAGCGGAATCTAGTAAATTGTTTAGGTGGTTATGGACTTTATGTAGTCACTCATCAAATGCTTGGCAAAATAGAAATGTTTATTGGAGCCCCTGGTGGCACAGTGGGTTAAAGCAGTGAGCTGCTGAACTTGTTAGCCTAGCAGTTCGAAAACATGCAAATGTGGGTAGTTCAATAGCTACTGCTCTGGCGAGAAGGTTACAATGCCCCATGCAGTCATGCCAGCCACATGACCTTGGAGGTATCTACGGACAACACCAGTTCTTCGGCTTAGAAATGGAGATGAGCACCAACCCCTAGAGTTGGACACAACTAGACTTAATGTCAGGGGAAAACCTTTACCTTTACTTACTTGTCTGCAAAACAAGATTAGTTTCTATTCTGCTAAGATGTGGATCACCCAGGACCCTTTTTGCTTTCATATCAAGGTAAATGATTAATGTACCCTCGAAAAAGAGCAGGCCTGTCTATATCCGCCATTAGGTTAAGGGAAGATGATGTTTTGCTATGGGAACGAAATAGTTCTTAATGGCTGATCTTACTGGTGGTCAAGAAAGGACAGGACTGGTGCAGTCATAGGAATAAGGCAAACATTTCTCTTTTTCTGCAGAGCACCATGTCCAACCTTTACTCTATCACCTTGTGGCTGATGATGATGTATACCTGTGTGTAAACAGAATTTCAGAGAAATATTGATCATTACACCTCATCATATCTTTGGTGGCAGCTCTTGGCAGCGCTCCGGTTCGCTGCCGGGTGTTGTGAAGCCGCCGCCATGTGCCCCACTTTGCGGGCTCCTCCAGCAGCTCTTCACACAGGGAGAAGAGTGATGTGTATATGGAGTGTGGATGGGCTCTAAATACAGTGTTTTGATGGACTTAGAACTGATGTTTCAGTTACATTGATTTTTAAAAATATTGTGCTATGAATCAATTATTTGATTGACAATGGATCAATGGATTCAATGTGATCCTGTTACTTGTATTTACTTATGTTGTAGGCCCTCCCAAGTCTGTTCAGCAAGATGTATGTGGGATATAAAGATGATGATGATGATGATTATTATTATTATTATACTTACTCTTGCAGTTCATTTCTGCTGGTACAGTGAATTTTATGAAGTTATTATGACCATGTTAGATTCAACCTTTTGTCTAAGGACCCTTCCACACAACCCTATATCCCAGAATATCAAGGCAGAAAATCACACAATATCTGCTTTGAACTGGGTTACCTGAGTCCACACTCATAATGTGGGATATTCTGCCATGATATTCTTGGATATGCGGCTGTGTGGAGGGCCCTCAGTTACATTGAAATCTCTTACATGTATACACTACACACACAGCCTCTCACTTGTTTGAATGAAGGCTAAAAGAGTCTGTCATTGGCACATCTAAAGTTAATTACTATTATTTCCATGTTATTCCTTAGACATGGGCATGCATTGGCTATTGCAGGAAATATAGCATTCATGTTTGGAGGCTGTTCCTTTCATAATACTTTTGTAAGTACCACCCATTTCGCTTGTTATTCTTGTTAATTTGATTACCATTTAATGTTCAGAGCCAGTGTAGTAAAAATAAGTGGCATGTCTCATGTGCATTTCCTCTCCATTTCCCCCTGTGCGCAAGTATTTACTTAAGAATTATTGCATTCTACTCATTGTTGCCTAATGTCATTTCAGAGACATGCCATTGCTCTCTTGGTAACTGTTTAGCTATTATTTCTAGCAGTAGTCACTTCAGATAGCTTAAATATGAATTTAATTTTAAAGTTTCCTTATCTAGATGACAATACTGATGCCAAGTAAATAAAAATATCAAATTCAATCTATCTCTCTCTCTCTCCCAGGATGATCAGCCTACATATTTCAATGACTTCTACATGTTGACAAGTGAGAAACCATTCATCTTTTCTAGCAGGCTTCTTACTCATGAGTTTATTCCTCCCACAGGACTTGCACATATTTCACAATAATGGGCTAGTCATTTGTAATGCAAAAAAGGCATATCACTATAATTTTGGGGAAGTGAATTACATTTTTTTTTTAAAAAACCCTCTGGCTAATTAAAGCTGCCAGAGGAGGACTGGCCAATTGGATGGTGGAGGTTTTATGTATTTCTGTGAAAGAGACTATAGCCCCATCTGCTCTGACTATTTAATACAGATCAATGTTAGTTTGGTGCTGCAGCAGCCAGGCAACAAACTCTCACAAAAGCCTTTAATGTGCATCAGGGCTCTATGGTATGTATAACTAATCACAATCTGAGAATCAAAGTGGTTCCAGGATTTCCTATATAATTATCTGCAGTTTTTCTTCAGTATTGGTTTGGAACTGTATTTAATCATCTGTGGCCTGTTTCAACATTTCTTAAAGGAGAACTTACAATTTTTGTTGAAGAAAACTTCATTGGACCTTCCTGGGTAAATATTGGCCAGTCCCTAACTCCCCATTCCCATCCCCTCCAGTTGTGTTGCCCCATCTATGTTCCCCTATGACACACTTTCCCCCATCCTAAACTAAAAGTCAGTCCCCACTATTTCATTTTGAGCTCCCTCATTTGCTATCTCCTACTCCTATTTCACCCTAGGGTTTTTTTAAAATCCATTTATCATTTTGTCATGTCCATTCGGCCTGCCCACCCTATTCCTTGTTGTGTGAATTTCTTGTATTTTATTTATTATTGTAATTGTCTTTTTTCTTTTATTACTATTATTTCTGATGTATTTTGTTTTGTATTTTGTACTTCACTGTGTTGCCTTGTATTTTAAAAGGGCTTGGCCTCATGTTAGCCACCCCTAGGCCCCGTTGGGGAGATGGTGTCGGGGTATAAAGTTTATTATAATTATAATAATTATTATAATTATTATTAAGGTCTTAGAGCTAATAGTGGCACACAACTCCAGGTTTTCTAGGATGACATGGATTATTTTGTCCATTCCAATCTGGGCACAACCCTGGTTATGAAACAGAAATAGCCCTGGGATATGGGGAGTTTGTTTCCATTGTTCCTCTAGTAGCTTTCAGTGGCATTTGATACAACCAACCATGATATTCTGGGTAATTTCTCACACAGGATTTGGGAACATTGCTTTGCAGTAGTTCTGGCTTTTCTTGGTAGAACATTCCCAAAGATTGGGGGGTTGGGGGCTGTTCAGTCTGTTGGCCATTAGCCCATGGGGTTCTTCAGGGGTCAATACTGTTCCATAAACTTTTGCTAATCTACATGGAGCCACTGGATGGGGCCATTCAATATATTGATAATACTTGACAACTGTTTGGCAAGTGATTCCTAGGAGGCTTTGGTAGTACTGAATGCAGTAAAGCAGGGATGCTCATTAGGTAGCTCGGGAGCTACTAGTAGATCTTCGGCCCTCTTCCAGGTGATCTTCGGGCCTCACCAGCCGGATGGGGTGCTCCTTCCATGCGCGCACACACCCTGCACACACGCGCGCTCCTGCTGCTGGCTTCCGCTCTTGCGGTGCTTCTTTCGTCTGCGGGGCATTGCAGGAAGAAGGAAGCATGAGGCAGGGCCTCTGGAGGGAGCACCCTGCCTCTCTCTCGTCCAGAAACAGCTGTGCAGCCTCCGTTACCGGTGAGACAGGCAGGGCGGAGCGCTCCCTCTGGATGCCCCGCCTCATGCTTTCTCCTTCTTGCAATGCCCCGCAGGCGGAAGAAGCACTGTGCGGGTGGAAAACATCAGCAGGAGCATGCGCGGTGGTGGCAAGAGCACGTGGCGGCGGGGGCAGGTAGATCTTTTGGACTTGGTTGCTTTAAGAGTAGCTCGCATGCTGAAAAAGTGTGAGCACCCCTGTAAAGGATTGGATGCAGGTGAATATAGAGAGGATTAATTCAGGCAAGAAGGAAGTGCTGTTCGTACTATGAAAACCAACTCTGGAATGGGATCACAGTCTATTCTGTATGGTATTACTCTCCCTTTGGAAGATTAGATTAGAATCTAATGCATTTTTGCATCCATTTCCACAAGCATTTCCTTGCTAATACATTCCAGACACCATTGTATTAATACATTCATTTTTACCATAACTTCTACATTTTAACATTTCAGTTTACTTTATTTGAAATATTTGACATGGAATGTTTTACAGAGTATTAAAATGAACCATCAACGGGAAGCCTTAAAAGATGCGGCATAATCCTTCAAGTACTAATTTTATAAGAGTAACTAGAATAATAACAATATTACCTAAGACACATACCTTACCATACGAGGCACAGTCCTAAACAGAATTTTCCTTGTTAATCAGATCCCCATATAATATGATTCCAAGTGCAAGCTTTTATATAATATTTCTTGAAAACACAATCATTTCCTTTATTTTGCATCTTGTCATTAAGTATAAGGTGAAATTATTGGGATGCTGTACAATGCTCACCAACCTAAAAGCACATTCTGACTATCTTTGCATATGTTTGTGTCACCAACCTCCTGGGATTTTTTCATGAGGCGAGAGGGAAATCCTTTGCCAGTCACTGGTGGCAACGATAGTGTCACTTTCTGGTAGCTAACTTGGGATGGAGGTTATTCATGACAGGGACATGAAACAGACTGGCTGAGTTCTGATGGACTGCTTGCAGAATTTCAGTCTCTTCCAGCATACTTATATGAGTCATTGAAGAGGAAGTTTTCCTTCTTTCCAAGATCCTTCCTCTGATGTGTGGGAGCAGCTGGGAACTCTTGAATGTAACTACCTTCAACCACCAGTTGGCTGCATGGATTCACCCAGATGATTTTTGGCTGCCCTTGTTCACCCATAGAAATAGAAGCAACCTCCAACTCCTGAATAAGTCATCTATTCTTCTCTAGCTACTGGTGGCATCTCACAAAGCTAATCAGCTGCCAAGATGATGGAGCTCTGTCCTGCAGCCCTCAACTGTTGTTGCATATCCAAAGCAAGGGGTCCTGACACAGGGAGCTATACATCCTTCTGTAGTGTATTCAAAGCATGTATGCTGGCATAACACTTTAGAACTGAAGAAAGCCATCTTCATTGATGTAACAGGATTATGCTAGTGTATGCTAGCAACAGGATTCTGTAATTCTTTGAGCCTTATTGAAACATAGCCAATGTTTCACTCTGTTTCAAAATGCTATCAGGTTAAATAAAATAAGAAATTGTTCTCAATCAGAACAAATGTAATTGTGGTGTTTTTTAAAAAAAATGTTAGAAGAAAAGCTGTTGGGGCGGCAATTAAAAGCAATCACATATGATCTCTGTAACTATGGAACACACATCTGTGGTTTCATTTACCCACACTCAGGAACAAATCATCTCTCTAGGAATTTGCTAATTTCTCTGGAGCAATTTTAGGGTATGTTGGGACTGGAAGTCATGATTTAATAATGTTTGGTCATATCTGCTGTTTCATGTATGTGATCTAACTGGAAACATATCCTCCATACATAGAGGCGTCTTACTGTAATACTATCCCATGTGTGTGTTTTATTCTTTCTCTTTGTGCACAAGATAATCTCAAAATATTCTCATTTTCAGTTACTCCTACTGATCTGACTTGGGAAAGAATACCACAGGATGGACATATCCCTTGTCCAAGGCAAGGACATTCACTTTGGTAAGCTTAAGCAAAATCAATGTTTATGAATTTATGTATTTATTTACTTTTATTTTTATCCCTCCTTTTTCCTAAAATAGAACAAGGTAGCTAATAATAAATATGAAGCAATCCTAATAAAAGCAATGTAAATACATTAAAATATAAAATATTAAATAAACACAATTAAACAATTTAGGACATTAGGACAAATATTAAAATGCATGACAACTTTTCCCCCACTTTAAAATCCCAATTACACTCCTTTTAAAAATCCAATTTCCATCCATTTAGAAATAGTTAATAACAGAGAAATGTTTTTTACCAGCTGGGATGGAGCTACCCCGGTCTGTCTAGGGAGGGAGTATCAGAGTCTGGGAGCAACCACTTTGAAGGCCCTCTCCCTTGTTCTCACCAAAGAAGCTTGAGGAGATAGTGGCACAAAGAGAAGGCCTTCGCGAGATGATCGTAGTGTTCTGATAAGTTCATAAGCAGGGGTATGGTCCTTCAAATAACCTGGATGCAATTGATACAGTGCTTTATAGGTCAAAACCAGCACTTTAAATTGTGCCTGGAAACAAGCTGGCAGCCATTAAACCTGTTGCACCAAGGGAGTTGTGTGCTCACTATAATTAGCCCCAGTTAATTTCCAGGCTGCTGCTCGTTGGACCTGAGCACTTTTCAAAGGCAATTCCAAATAGACCACATTACAATAATCAAATGGGATGTAACCAAGGCACGTACCACCATGGCCAGATCTGACTCCTCCAGGAACTCTCAGGCTCGTTCTATACTGCCATATAATCCAGTTTTGTAATCCAGATTATCTGCTTTGAACTGGATTATCTGGTAGTGTAGACTCATATAATCCAATTAAAATCAGATAATTTAGATTCCGAAATTGGATTATATGGCAGTATATATCCACCCTGAGGCAGGCACCAGGAGTAGTCCACAAAAATGTGGATTAATCCTTACATTGCCCAGACTCACTCACATAACATTTAGAATATTTAGATCATTCTGTTACTCTTCTTTGTGTCCTTTGATTTGGCACTCGATTGCTCCTTTCCCACTAAACTGCTTCCTTCTCCATAAACTTTTGAATATTTTAGCAAATAGATGGAGTGACATGATTTAGCTCTGGACTAGTGAAAGGCAGACCTATAAAAAGAATTGAGAAAAAATGATAGTGGGGTCAAGTAAGTTGAGTGGGAGTGCCTTGAATTAATGCAGTTTGTCATTAGTTTAATATCTGTGGCTCAGTGCTATGGAATCTTAGAAGTTGTAGTTTGGTAAAGCACCAGCTTTCTTTGACAGAGAAGGCTAAAAGTACAACTTAATGTAGCACAGCAGTTCTCGTTTGTGCCTGGAGGGCAGGGAATAGGTCCTGGGGTCCCATTAGCATTAGGGCCTGCAGCAGCAGATGTGGATTCAGAGGATGAGCTAGATGATTGGGGTGAAGCACAGGGCCCTTCGGATGGGCCTCGTTCGCCCACAGAGAGCTTGGCATGGGATGAGATGATGTTTGGGCCTAGCATAGATTCCGATCACCAGGTGGAGATGGGAAGCAGCGAAGGGAGTTATGAACACCCCGGGGGAAGGAATTCCCAAGAGCTTGAAAGTGAAAACATGGACGAAGCCGAGTGGGAAAGTGCTAGGGAGGAAAGTTCTCAGGAAGATAGCGACACAGCTGCTGAGAGGCAAGGTCGCTCCTTCGATAGGAGACGGGACATTGAGTCTACCAGGAGGGCTTGGTCTAGGGTCCTAGACCGACCGAGGTCCGTGAGCAGAGATTGGAGACGAAGAAGCCTAGAGCGTCGCGGACCTCGGCCGAAGGATTAAGTACAGGATCCGTGGGAACGCATCCTCAGTTCTCCGGCCACGTCTTTCCTGAATAGGCGTGAAGCGGAGTGGGACCACAAGCTAGCCGTGGTCATCAAGCCTTGCCTTGCATTTGCCTTGCTTTGTTTCTTGATCCGCATTGGTTTGCGGAGCCCTGCCTTGTTTCCTGAACCGCATTGGATTGCGGAGCCTTGCCAAGCTTCAAGCCTCTTTGCTACGTTACTTTGGACAATCTTGCTTGCTACCTTTTGGACAATTGCTTATCATTGGACTATATATTCTTTGGAACTGTTTTTATACTCAATAAAGTAGTTAGCCTGCAGTACGTCTCTGTGTGTGTGATTAAGGGGCCCGCTAAGTCCGTGATCGTGACACTTAATGATTCCATAGCATTGAGCAACAATAGTTAAAGTGAGTCGAGCTGCAGTAAATTGCCAAGCAGAGCCTAAGATTCTGAAGATCATATTACTCCAGCCTCCACTGAGGCAATGCAGGGGTTAGTCCATATTATTGTGTATCATTGTTCTGTGTTGTTACCAATGCCTCATTTACAGAATAAATGTCTTACAGAAGGAAGCTACAGCATGTTTCTGGTGACGAAAGCATTGTTTGTCTGTGTCATCTGAGCCCATCACACTTAAGCTGTGAGGAAATCAGCTGTCCAAATTGCAATTGAATTTTCCTTTTTTAAAACTATAGTTATCAGCCAGAGCTAGCTGCCCGATCAACTGGTAACAAGACAGAAAAAGTCTATTAATCTAATTGCATGCAGTGCCAAATTAATGCATAGCTAGATTATGAGGATCCTAATTAGTCAAATTATGTTTCTCTTTGGATAATGCACATTTTTCGGGATGCTATAGAGTCCCAAATGATATAGTATAGGGATTTAGTAGATAATTCTGCAGCCGATTTAGCGAATTCCAAGATTTTATCTCTGCATGTCTTAATTACATACTTGAACGAAACATTTCCTTTTCAAAAGTAATTTCCTTGTACAATCCTGGATGAGTCAGCTGCATGTCACTATGTATTCCTAATTATTTTCAGTTCTAGGGTACTTGGTGTGTCTTTTTTAGCAGTAGTTATCATGCCCTTTCCCTCAACTACATCATTCGTATTGGTTCACATTTCCTGTGCCTCATCCAGTCTTGCTTCTACCTTGATATCTGCTTTGTTTTTAATCTTAGTTCCTGGCTAAAAAAAATCTGGTTGTTCTTACTTCTTACTGATCCTTTTTGCCACCATTCCTTTGTACATCCCTTTGGGAGTATTATTTAATACTCTCACTTCATTAGTCTGCCACTTATAACAACATTGCTTCAAAAAAAACACCTATTCATGACCTTACTTCATAGATCACACACTTGTTTGGAGGGAAAGGAATTTTGGACTGGATGATGAGATTTATTTTCCTTTCTTTGTTGAAGAAATACGTTTTCTGCCAATTAAAGTTTTCTGTTATGAAAAAGTTATTTTGGATTAGACTGAATAAAATGATCCTGTCCTTTGGGGTGGGAGCACCTTAGAACTACAACAGGGAAATGGCCCCCACAAAATTTGTCCTTCCTGTTGGCCCCTTATTAAAAGTCCAGAACTTTTGAAACTGGGTTATTCTAATATTTGCTTCTTGAATTGGCAGAGCAGCCACTGGGTGTTTTAAAACTACAATACAGCAAAGCTCCCAATACAACTCCTACAATCTACAGATATTCTGGAACCTCCTGAAATAGCAAAAAGGCTCTTGTAACAGGCTATACATTCAGACTGCACATTCCCCTTGTGGGGTCCCACCAATGGCACTACCTCTTTCTTCATGAGTGTGTCCTTCTGTGGCTATGCTGCTGATAGGGCTTCTCATTTAGGATTTCTTCACACAGGGCAGATATGCCCCATTTTCATGCATGGCTTTGACGGGGCCTGCTGTGCACCATCACACAATGCACGGCAGGCCTTGCCTACCTTCCTTCCAAAGAAAAGATGAGTGCCAAAAGGCACTTTGCTCTCCACTACAAGGAGGCCCCAAAAGCCCGTGAGATGGCATAACAGGTGGTGGAGCAATGTGTGTTGCCACTCTTTCTGCCATGTTGTGTCCTTTCCCACCCTCCATGTGTGATGAGGAGAGGCGAGAGGGTATGCAGGGTGCCATGAGTCACCCCATGCACCTTCTTTTTCGCCAGTGAGATGGGGCGGCCCAGGTGGGCTGTGTGACAAAGTCCTTAGAGAGGTTTGTTCTACAGAGCCAGACTAACCCCCTTATCAGGCGGGGCTTTTCCTCTGTTGTATACTGGTTCACCCCCCTTTTTTGCATGGAGCCCTTCACCCTGATGTGAAGTGAATCCATAGGCCTCTGTGATAAGGTTGTAAATGTGCCATACAACTATTGGACGACAATAGTAGTGGGTATGACACTGGCAGGGGATCTCTAAGACTTCATCTACACTGCCATATAAAAGCCAGATTATTTGATTTAAACTGGACTATATGGCAGTGTAGACTCGTATAATCCAGTTCAAAGCAGATAATCCAGATTCAGAAACTGAATTCTATGATAGCTTGTATCCAACCTAAAGGAAACAAAAATAATAATCACAGGTGGCTTTAAAGTAGACAATAAAGACACTGAAATAGCTCAAGAGTTTCTATAATCAGAATGATACTGCAATGAAAAAACCAGTAGATTAGGATTTGGAAAGGTAGCTACGAAGGAATTAGACAAGATACTGAAGTGCAAAGTTACAGAATCAAACAAGAAAGTTAGGATTGTCTATACCAACATATTTTAAATTTCCATAGTTGCATCTAGAGTACACCGTACCATTAATGCAATTTGACACCACTTTAACTGCTATGGTTCAAAGCTATGGAATGATAGGACCTGGAGTTTTACAAGGACTTTAGCCTTTTCTTCCCAAGAGTGCTGGTGCTTCACCAAACCACAACTCTCATGATACCATAGCATTGTGTATGATGGAATTCTAAAATCTCTGAAATGGGGGATCAGAAATTGTGCGCCTGTTTCAGGCAGATAATATCAATTCATTCAGCACCATTGGTATGCCTTTATAACAGACCCCATATGTTAATCACTTGGGTTGTTTGAAAACTTGTTTGACATTGCCCCTGATTTATGCTGCTGGTCTTCACACCAACAGTTGCCTATACGGAGATCATATTAGCTTTATTTTTTAAAATGCTGAACTTAATCCCCTTGGCGTTCCAGAGGTCCCCGACGCTCTGGGTCTTCGGCGCCAATCTGTGCTACGGGATCTAAACTTCTCTGGCGCTCTAGGCTGTGGTGCCAACCCCTCCTGCTGGACTCGATGTGATGTTGTGAATTAAATAAGCTACAGAGGCTGGCACAAATAGATTCGAGCAGCGGCGCGCCCGGGGGGAAAGAGGAGAGGCTTTGGAGAAAGGAGGCAGCCGGCTGCCTTCTTCCTCCGTAGCCCCTCCTCCCCGCTCGCGCCGCCGCCCGGGATCCGAGCAGCGGCGTGCCCGGGGGGGAAAGAGGAGAGGCTTCGGAGAAAGGAGGCGGCCGGCTACCTTCTTCCTCTGTAGCCTCTCCTCCTTCTCCCCGTTCACGCTGCCACCCGGGATCCAAGCAGCGGCGCGCCCGGGGGGAAAGAGGAGAGGCTTTGGAGAAAGGAGGCGGCCGGCTGCCTTCTTCCTCCATAGCCCCTCCTCCTCCTCCCTGCTCGTGCCGCCACCCGGGATCCGAGCAGCGGCGTGCCCGGGGAGAAAGAGGAGGGGCTTCGGAGAAAGGTGGTGGCCAGCTGCCTTCTTCCTCCGTAGCCCCTCCTCCTTCTCCCCGCTCGCGCTGCCACCCGGGATCCGAGCAGCGGCGCGCCCGAGGGGAAAGAGGAGAGGCTTCGGAGAAAGGAGGCGGCCGGCTGCCTTCTTCCTCCATAGCCCCTCCTCCTTCTCCCTGCTGGTGCCGCCACCCGGGATCCGAGCAGCGGCGCGCCCGGGGGAGAAGGAGAGGCTTCGGAGGAGAAAGGCGGTGGCCGGCTGCCTTCTTCCTCCGTAGCCCCTCCTCCTGCCCTTCGCCGCCGCCCGGTATCCGAGCAGCGGCGCCCGGGAGAAGAGGGGGCTGAGAAAGCGGCGCCAGTTGCCTTCTTCCTCCGGAAAAGGAGGAGGCTTGCCGGATCCGAGCTCCACGGGAAAGCTGCCTTCTTCCTCCGTAGCCCCATAGCCCTCCTCCTTCTCCCCACTCGCGCCCCCACTGCGCGGGAAAAGGAGGAGGGGCCCGGCCAGCTGCCGAGCAGAGTCTCTCCGGCTTCCCCACTCGCGAGGCCGCCCGGGCCGAGCAGGAGGCACGCCCGAGGGCAGCGGCGCACCCGGGAGAAGGAGGAGGAGCTACGTGAGCGAGCAGCCCCCACCCCGCCCCCCATGAGCAGCCCCGCCCCCGCTCACTGATCACCTACGGCCCCCCAGGTGATCAGTGACACTTTTTCCGGCCCTTGGGCCAGAAGAAGTTGGACAGCCCTGTTCTAGAACATGACCATATAGCTCGAAAAACCTACAACAACCCAGTGATTCAGGCCATGAAAGCCTTCGACAATAAATTGAAAGATTGCAAATTATAATGCCTATCATTTAAACATCAAAGCTTAAAAGACTTGTATATTTAGAAGGATTAGATCTGCGAGTTGGATGGCATGCCTATGTATGCTATGAGAGGGAGAAAAAGGAAATAAATTTTGGCAACCATTTTGTTAGATCCTCTTTGTTGAAAACATGGCAAAAGTATAAAAATAATTTTTATAATAAAACCCCTTTATGGATCTCACCAATTGAAGTGAATCAAAGAAGATTGCTAGGTTGGTCAAAAATATACAATAAACTGTTAGAATGGGCAATGGAAACAGAAGAAGTAAAGTTATGCATGGTTAAATGGGCAGAAAATTTGAGAAGACCAATCCATTTTAGGAAATGGGAACAAGTATGGAACAAAAAACTGAAATACACTTATGCAATGGACTTAAAGGAAAATTGGCTTAAAATGTTCCATAGGTGCTACATTACCCCTAAGAAACTAGTCCAAATGTAAAAGGACATCCCAAATAAATGCTGGAAATGTAAAGAACATGAAGGGAGCTTTTCCATATGTGGTGGAACTGTAGGGTAGCCACGAAATACTGGTCAGAAATTCATAATGAAGTTTTAAAAATCCTGAAAATGAACTTTAAGAAAAAACCTATTTGTTAGGAATCACAGATTCAGAATTGAGTTTGGATGAAAATACGGATAAACTATTTACATACATGACGATAGCGACAAGAATCTCCTTTGCAAAACTATGGAAACAAGAAAAAGCTCCCAAAATTGAAGACTGGATAATTTCGTGAAATACAAGACATGGATAAATTAACTTTTAAAAAAGCGCTGAGGTAAATCAACTAAATTGACAAACTGGGAACTTTTCCAGGAGTATGACAAGACAATCAGAATAATGTAAGATTTAAATAACTAGGTGTATAAACTATAAAAAAAGAATAATAAGAATAACCAAGATTGGAATGGAAGTCAAGACAATTTTTACTTTTTTTTTATTTTCTTCCTTTTTTCTTCCTCTTTTGCTACTTTCCTATAATCACATTGTTCCACCACTTTTATATAAACAATTCCAAGGTTACTTTGTTTTTTCTTTGTTTTTGTGGTTTTTTTTAGTTCTCTCCTTTTTTCTACTTTCCTATTATCACAATGTCCCACCACTTTCTATTTAAATAAAAAAAACCTCTTTCTTGCTTATAGCTAATAAAATCTATTGAAGGAGAAGCAAAAAAAAGACTTGTATATTTATAAAAATAGCGGTAACATTCCTCTATTCCCACATACAAAGCTACACTTAATTGTGTTGTTGAAGCCTTTCGTGTCTGTAATTACTGGGTTGCTGTGAGTTTTCCGGGCTGTATGGCCATGTTCCAAATGCATTCTCTCCTGACGTTTCACCCACATCTATGGCAGACATCCTCAGAAATTGTGAGGATGCTTGCCATAGATGTGGGTGAAAAGTCGGGAGAGAATGCTTCTAGAACATGGCCATACAGCCCGGAAAACTCACAGCAACTACACTGAAATGATTGATAATTTAGCTAAGTTGTCTCAATTCACTTTGATATAGACAGTTTGAACAATGTGCAGCACAATCCTATTAAAGCTTGTAGCATTTGCTGGGGTTTATTCTAGTAAGTGTATTTGTAATTGAGACTTTTATAAAATTATCAATACTGGAAAATATTCAAAAGCAAGTATTTCTTTTTGCAAACAAGAATATTTCCCCTGTTGAAAGACCACTACAAACTCATCCCTACATGATATATTATTTTGCTCACACATTAAAATAAAATATAGGGAGAAAAACTTTCCTCACTTGGAACGTGTTTCATTTTAGGACACGCTAGTACTTGGTAATTTATTTTTCTTTGACTTGCTTCTTTTCATTCTTTTAATGCTTGAAAATCAAATGCATGTCTCTGCCAGGTTTAGCATGTTACTAGCAAGAAAGTGTAAAGATCTACAAACATTTGTGAGCCAACAGCTGTTAAAGCCACATGGGGCTTTTCATGCCTGCCTCCCTCAGAGATGTCATCAAGCTCCAAACAACAGTGGGTTTCTCTTTAAAGGAATGTATGAATTTGTATTTCCAGATAGATGGTGTATTTGAATGCAAATGCCACTGTGTCCAAAATATATTTTTGAAAGTAGTTATTTCTCTTCAGGGCATTTTCTCCCTACCAATGCGCATTCCTTCTTACAACCTCATCAGATGGGCCGCCAGAATTTCCACACATCGTGGCAAATCCAGCAGTAGTTGGTGGGAAGGAACATTTCACCCCACATTACCAGACTCACTTGTTGCCCTATTCCACAGGTGGAAGCGTTAACTGCCCAGCTTCCTCCCCTCCCCTTAATCGCCATTGAGCATGCAAGTCCTGCAGCAGCATGCACTGCTCCCTCTACAATTTTATGATGGAGTCCCACTGGGAGTAGTTCGACACTGTGGGATGGGAGCTGGTGGTCTCCGTCATAAAACTGTAAAGTAGCAGCACATGCCACCAAAAGTCACATCATCTGATGAGGTTGTTTGTGTATTTTATATATGGAGGTAGTCACTGTCAATTGCTCCTCACTGTTGTGATCATCACTGCTTCCTTAGATGTTTCATGGAGCACCTTTCTAAATGGACTGTGGGGGGTTCTCTCTGATCACTGAAAACCATTGGGGAGAGCTGAGGATAAGTCTAGCACAGAGAATTATCAACTACCTGTGTGTGCCTTCAACTCACCTGTCACCTCATAGCAACTGCATGAATTTTATAGGGTTTTATTAGACATACCTAGATATGGTTTTGCCTCTAAAACATCACCTGACATTCATTGGCATTCTCCATCCAAGTAGTAACCAAGGTCACATGAGATATGAAGACAGTGAAAGGGGTTTCTATGTGTCAATAACCCTGTTCATTATTAATCCTTCTGCCATATTATTCCTTTTTTAAAATAAAAAAACTGCATTCCTAGGTCTTATATCTTTCAATGGACAATTTTGAGGCTTTTCATTTTAGGAAATAAGACAACAATGTGAAAGAAGGACATGGAAGAAAGAGATTGAAGCTGTGTTCCCTTTGGGAAAAATGCAAATCTCAGAGACCTCACACAGTTTGGCCAGTATCATTTCTCAAAACTCATGTCTTTCCACCAATACATTTTAGCCTCCCAAAGCATTATCCTTTCATTGGCCTCTTTCTCCCAGCAGGCCACAATTCTTATCAAGTCACAGTGATACTGAGACGCTTTATCACATGAGGCAGGCAAATTGCAATTACTGCTGAATAACAGCACCTTTACCTTGGACTTACAACATGATGTTGCTCCTTTCCTGCCACTCTCCTCGTGAGAAACAGCCAGGAAAATGTTTCTTTTCCAAATACAAATAATCTGTTAGTAGTTTCCTTTTGGAAAAGAAATGCCTTTCAACAGTTTCCCACCAGGAGAGTGGTGGAAAAGGAGCAATATCATGTGATAAGGCTGCAAAAAAATCCCATTGCCTGCTACCAATTATGGCCCTAGGAGGCATAATAGTGCCCACCCAAATGCAACTTACAGATATGTAAAGGAGGTGGAAGGAGCCCCCAGTGGCACAGTGGGTTAAACCACTGAGCTGCTAAACTTGCTGACCGAAAGGTTGGGGGTTTGAATTTGGGGAATGGGATGAGCTCCCGCTGTTAGCCCCAGCTTCTGAAAACATGCAAATGTAAGTAGATCAATAGGTACTGCTCTGGCAGGAAGGTAACTGCTCCGTGCAGTCATGCCGACCACATGACCTTGGAGGTGTTTACGGACAATGCCAGCTCTTAGGCTTAAAAATGGAGATGAGCACCAACCCCCCAGAGTCGGACATAACTGGACTTAATGTCAGGGGAAAACCTTTATCTTTAGCCTAAGACAGGTGGATATTAGACCTCAATAAGTTTCATTACGAAACAATTTTGTTATTTTATACAAAATTATAACTACAGGAGAGATGTTTTATAGCTTTCTGTAACATTTGACTTTCTTTTATAGCATAGTAAAAGAAAAGATATATTTATTTGGAGGTTCTTCAAATGAGAATGCTGAGCACTGCCTTCCAGGCATCTACATATTTGATCTTGGTGAGTAAAAACATAAAATTGGATTGCCAGGGATTTATAGTTAATTTAGTTAATGACAAGTCAACAATGCTCTTGCTTATGTTTTATATAAGCGGCATTTATTATCATAATTTATTATTGTTTGTGGGTTAACAGTGTCGGCTTCCAACAAAGACTTGCCAACAAAGAATGTGGTGAATTTACCATATCTTTGTAGTGTTATCTTTAACGTGCTGGTGGAGGGAATCTTACCAATTCCCAGTTCTAGTGTTATAGTTATAGTCCCATTTAAAATTATAAACTGTAAAACACATATACAAAATTCTAATTGGATATCTTGAACTTCTAGTTCATAACTTAGGCTTTCCCTCTGGTAGGTTTATTTATTGTTTCTGTTCATGGAAAATTGGAGCTCATTCTGCCCAGATATATTACCTAGTGGCTGAACAAACAAATGAAATACCATTTGATTAAGTCTATTGCCATGGAGCTCTGGAGCCTGCTTTCCCATGGAACCAAGAGGAATGTCACTCCTTTAAACAACTCATTTCCAGATATATATCTTTGCTCACTGAAGGTGATTTGGCTCCTTGGTTAGGATCCCTGCTGAGAACATTCCAAATCAAAGGCTTTCCCAGTCTTGCTGAATGCCAGCTATAATACACCCTATTTTAAATCCCACTTTAGACTGATTAGTTCCAGAAGTCAAAGCACTTCAGTGTGTATGGATTTAGCTTGGGGTAGTACCCAAGCCCTAATCTGAGCAATAGTTGTATGATATTACAAAGAAAATGAATACTGACTGCCTTCTAAAGGAGATGAATATGTTTTCTTACAGATCTACTGCACAATGTTAATATATGTAGCTGGGTTATAGAGGGGTTATCTCAGGAGTTCATTCAGATGGTTCATATTTCAGGACTAATTGTATGATTCAAGACTGTTGAGCAGTGGGACCTCATAAATCAGTGTCCTAGAAAGTCCCAAGGTTTGCCAGTAATTGCCTCAAAATGAAGGAAGGAGGGGACCAGTGACTTTACTAGAAAATGCTGAAATATGTTGAAATGTTGAAAATGCAGAGATATTAACTCAGCTGTGTGCAGTTAAATGGTGAATGTCTAGCAGCACTCAGATTGGATATTTTGTGTTATAGCGCATTTTGGGAAGATTTGAGCACTGATTGCTCGGGACTGCTAAATTCAGACCCCTGAGATAGATAAACAGTAAAATCCCAGAACTTGCAGAGAATATGTTCCTGATCAGACCACGATTACCTGCAACCATGACTGATGTCCATTGAATTCCCTAACCTTCAGTACCACCTTAGAGTTGTCTTGATAGATCTAGAAATTTCTCAAGAAGTATCCCCTCAAGGAATGTGATAGGTCATTCATGGTAACTCTATAGACTATAGAGTCTATAGTCACATTTGGGGGAAGATTACCATAGAATTGCTTGGAGGACTTAGCAAATCCCTAAAGTTTTCATTTCTCCTTGGATGCAGGCAAATGAAACTGAGGATATGGGTTCTATGCTTACAAGGGTCTTATTGTATATTCTCACTCAGTGGTGAATGCTAATTTCAGTGTTGATTTCTCACAATGATATTGCTTCCTCTGTTACCCCATAGACTTAAATGAATTTATTTGGTGCGAGTAAATCCATTGAATGAATGGGATGTAAATACGGTACATGTTCATTTATTTATTAATTATCAATCATTAATGGATTAAATGGAATTAGCACTTGGATTTAGACCCAAGAACATTCCAATTAAATTCCATGGTAGAAGTTGTCTTTGCACCAGTAGATTTCTAATTTGCACCCTAAGACCAATGACCAAATTCAAACCACATCCCAGTTGAAGGCATTGCTTTAATGCTGTATTTCAAGGGAGTTCTAGTAGATAGTGAGTCCTGATGAGAATTAATATTGCAAGGAATAGTGTATAAATTTTAGCATCTTCACTGGGAAAAAGAAATGTAAAGCTGGATTGGATCCACATCCAACAAATGGTTCCAGAAACAGAGAACAACCTTTCCTTGGAGTGCTTAAATACTCATGTAAAAGTTTAAACATTTTAGGCAAAACATCAGCCCAAAAATGTAGGTTGACATATTCATGTGTCAGTGGATCCATGCATAAACACTTCAATCCTGTCAAAAAAAGGAACCATCTCTGAACACAGTGGCAAAAGACTGTAGTCCAGAGTGTAGTCCATTTTGCAAGAACCTAAAATAAGCCTTGTCACCCTCTACTCTCTCCACTATAGCAATACTCCTGGGGTTTTTTTTTTAAATCTTGGTGGGAAAATGCCAGTGGCAATTGCTTTTTGATCTTCCCCTTTAAGGAGCACCAAGAGCAGATGGCATTGATCCTTTTAGTTTTCCAGGACACACTAAGCTCTTGCCTTTTGCCAGTCTACTCAAACAATGAGGCGGTTCCTTTTTTGATATGATGTAATACCTTAACATAATAGTAATTAATAATTACAATTAATAATTAAATACAGAACGAACCCTCTCTCTGAGTGAGAGGAGGCCTTTCTGAATATGCAGGAAAGTGATGCTGGTGGTGGCCAGAGCTGGCTGGCTTTCTGAGGTAGCATTGGTGCTTTCCCCAATCTGAGGAACAGATTCAATTCTGAGACTATACATCACATTAAAACAAAATGAAGATGGGAATTATATTAAACGCTGAAATTTGCAAATACATGAAGAAATCTAAGAACACTACACGGTAGATTTCCATGACACTGAGAAATAAGCAAAACTAGAAAGCAATTTTCACTGCCAGCTCCCCTTCCCCTTTTAAAAGAAAGGACTAATTTACTATTATTTCTTATTCTTAAGGTTCCTTAACCTGGCAGAAAGTTGCTACCACTGGTATTGCACCTCTGACTCTAAAACATAGTTCAGCTGTTGTAAGGGAAAACATCTATGTGTATGGTGGTACACAGTGTGGAAAAGCTGTTGATGACCTGTATGTATTCAATACAGGTAAGTAGAACTGAACTCTTACAAAATAATGTTGGCAGCATTCCAATCAAACTAAAATCTTTAAATGGTGTTGCTTGTATTTATGAAAAAATGCAAATAGAACACCATATTTTCCACTGGATTTTTTTTATGACTGACGATGAAATAATGAGACCAGAAACAGAAATTTGGGTTGAATCAAGACCACTTTATTTGATCTGTATTAGTTAATTGGACTTGAAAAGGGAGTACACTGATGCCAGTCCAGTTCAAGTGTCTACCCTGGGCTCCCTTCTCAGAATACCTTTCTCAAAACACCTGACTCCCATCATAAACACAATAGCTGGGTTTCTATGGTTTGTAGCTTACTGGAAAATAAAACCAGGACTCCCACCCAAGCCATGGATGTAGTAAGTGAGAGCAAAATCTTTAGATAAGCCTGAAGGGCTGAATCCTTCTCCCATCCTACAGGTTCCAGAAACCGTAGAGGTTGTATCAGAGCCCTACCCTTCACCAAAAGGAGTGTCAAGGTGTACACCAAATACTTACTTTCTCCCCACTCCTACCAGCCAAATCACAGCCTATTTGCACAGACCACCCTGAATCAATCACTAATATTCCTCAGATACAGCATGGGATAGGAAAACAAAACCAAAAATACCGGGGGAGGGATTCCTACATGGCCTCAAAGAAACCAGGAAACTCAGTGCCACATTGCAACAATCAAAAGAATGGTGTGAGAGTGTTGCCAAGCCTTCAACAATGGTGATGCAAGGGGTTAAACCCTTGTGCTGGCAGAACTGCTGACTGGCAGGTCAGTGGTTCGAATCCGGGCAGAATGGGTTGAGCTCCCTCTGTCAGCTCCAGCTCCCCATGCAGAGACATGAGAGAAGTCTGCCACAAGGATGCAGTTTCTCAAGTCACTCCTGACATGAAAACAAAGTCTGTGACCCCACTCTATCACATGCCATTCATGACTGTATTTTTTATTTATTTTTTTATTTTTATTTTATTTTTTTAAATTTTTTTTTTATTAAAGATTTTATTTACATACAAAAACAACTTACAATGTAGACAGAATACAAAACAGTGAACATTTTACATACACATAACCCACCACCAAGGCCTGAACAGGTATCCTTTACTTTGCCATATCTTTATAAATCAACCCTTAAACTAAATGTCAAATCCAAAATTCCTGACCAACAGGGTTATATTGCATTCTATTTTCACTCTCTAAAGTGTATTTAATAAAAACCGACCAGTATGCTTCAAAATCTGATCTATTAGTTTCCCCCCTGAATAACTTCATTTCCATTGTTAGTTTATCATTTAAGGCTATGTTCCATACCTCCCTATACCAAGCTTCCAGTGTAAGATTAGTTATTATTTTCCAATTCCTTGCTATTATAATTCTTGCCACAGTGAATAAAATAATCATCAACTCTTTCTTTTCCTTTTCTAAATTCAACATTCATGCCATTCATGACTGTAAATGTAAATCCTCGGCAGTTATAAATCCATCTTACATTATCATAAGCTCTGAATTTGCTGCAGATTTGCTACATAGCACATCACCTTTGATAGTTGTTGTTGACCCTCATTGTTTTTTGATACTGTTATTTGTTTTTATCCTTCAGACTTTTAACATTTTGATGCTAGATGTGTAGTGCAACTGTTTGTGCAGTTAATCACTAGAGAAACCACTTCCTTTGTGAGTGAAACATGTTCCTGCAGAGCTCTTATGGTTTAAAAATTATATACTCTCAGTTTGTTTCTGTGTGTTCTAGTTTGGGAATACACCAAGAAAATTTGTATTATGTATATCCCACATTTCTATACATTATTGTTCATAGCATTCTAAAGTACTTGTGTTGCCATTGCATTTTTTAGTATCCCAGAGTTGGACACCAGTCAAAACATCTGGTTCAGCCCCAGGTGCCAGGTTAGTTACTCATCTGTCTAGCTTTATGTATAGGTAGTTGTTAACAGAGCTTGAACTAAAATGAAATAGCATGAGCAAATAATAATTTGACCTTGGGCTCATCTCTTCTGCTCATACAATAAACTGCTAATGAAGAGAAAAACTCTTCTGAATAAAGCCTAGTTCTCAGAGCCTAATCTGGACCACCGTTTACATGTCCACCCCCATTCATATATAAAGAAGGTATGGAGTGAGTGGGGTGTGTCAGGAATAAAAAATATGCATGCAGGAGAGTGAAACTGAACAAACCTTGTGTGTTATTTCTCTACAGTTGGGTGGTTCCCTTTGCTCCCATAAGGTGAAATAGCTCAGAACAGAGGGACATCAGGACAGAAAGTACTTAAAGAAGGGAAGAGGTTAGTGCAGGGCAGGCATGTAGCCAGGGGGGCTACTTCAGCCCCCCAAATTCTCAGGGTGGGAAATGGCCTTACTGGTACATTATTTAAACTGTTATGTTTATTCATATCATGATCTGATCACCATGCTCATTATATCCCACATTAGTGGGGTTATTGGGATAACAATACAAAAGATTTGCTAGGGTAGCCCCTCTTCCACCCAGTCTCAGCCCCCGAACCAAACTCAGTCAAATGCTACGGCCCTGGTGCAGGGACTGTATCGCCATTTTGAAATAGCAAGCCTATACATTTTCATAGTCAAATGTATAGCTGTTCTGTCTACCATTTTCAATTTCCTTTATGACTTAAATCTAGCTGTGAGGAACAGGAATATGCCTATTCTCAATTCTATTGGCAGAAGCAATTATGTTGGCAGATATACTGTTTGACTCCTGATGCTACATTAAGACATTATGGGAAATTCAAATGATAGAAGATCTCACAGGTGATTACTATGGACTATCATGCTACAACTACTTGGAGATGCAGTGTTATTTTTAGGAAAAATGTAATGACAGTAGGCTCAATCAAATATTTCAGAAAGGCTGAGCCCAGAAGCCATAGCTGCATAGCTTGCTCTCTGAACAGCTGTACATCTTTAATTTGACCATGGCTAGCAGTACTTTATTTCCCTGGAGTCTTGGCCATTATTCAAATATGACATTTGTCAGATTCCTGGAAACCTGAGTTTGCTCTCTTATGATAATGAAGAAGTGCTGGTGGATATTCTTTTGCTGTGTGGAAGAGGCAGGTGAAGCTTTGTTTGTTGTTGTTCCATGAAAGACCAAAACCTGGTAAGGCAGAGAAGTACTAGGATGGCACTACTAGGTCTCTGAGAAAAGAGGATTTGAATCCCTACTCAGTCATGGAATTCCACTGGATGACCTTGGGCAATTTACAATTCCTCAGCCTTTGAGACTGTTCAGACAAACACATGCCTGCTGTTACTGTAAGAGAGATGCCCTGTGCCATCTGAACACAGAAACTATCTCAAACATATCTTTAACTGGACTAATAAGTTTTGAACCCATGTATGCTGAACACATGAAATTGTAAGTAAATCAAACATGTTTTTTTACCAAAGTCTTCTTCATTTTTTTGTCTCTTGAATGCATGATATAAAACAAATTGTTTTATGGGAGAGTAGATATTTTTGGGCATTGAAAAACACTTCTGAAGCACTGCTATTTTGTGCATTGGAATATTCTCTGTTTTCCTAACAGATCAGAGACAACAGGTTATCAGTCTGACAACTGAAAGCCAAATTGCCTTCCATAATTACATCTGGTTCTGTACCACTTGAGAAGATTATACTCAAACGGGTTTTTGGCTCTTCTCTGAAAGGTCATACTTTTCCAAAAGGTTATGAGTGACAAATGGTTATGACTGCCGTTTTCCAAAATAATATAACTCAAATAAGTAATTTTTGTTACTTCAGATGTGTTTGAATTTAGCTCTATGAAATTCTCATCCAGGATGGATATAGCAAAAAAAAAAGTAAGAGCTCAAACAACTGAATGACCAAAAGCTCTCCACTTCTCTGTTAAATCTGTTAAATTAGGTTCTTATACCTAATTTACTTTTACCTGCTCCATTGCCTCCAATGATGCTCAGAGACCTAAGACCAATTTATTAAAACTTTTGAAATTATTCTTTGCTCACTCAAATTATGGAGAAGAACATTTATTATAGTTTTGGAACATACATAGAAACCTGAACATGACAAATTGCAGTGAACTCAAGATTATTAGAAAACACAAGGCACCAGCAGAAAATGCAAACATGACACATTAGTAACTATTTTCCCTTGTCTTCAAATAATTCTGAGACATAAGCCAGGGAGACAAAAGAAAATCACAGCTATAAAATGTGTTGTAGAAATGTTGCTATATACTGTACACTCTAGAAGTGTGAGAAACTTCATTCTGCTAGCAATATTTGTGTTCCATACAAATTTGGTCTGATTCGTTGTTTTTTAAAATAAAAATCCCCAAGATTCAGTTTGGAAATACCGTATTTTTCGCTCCATAAGACGCAGTTTTTTCCTCCCAAAGTGGGATGAAAAATCAGCTGCGTCTTATGGAGCGATGCAGGCACAGGGGGAGGCGCTGGAGCAGAGGGAGGCGACGATATCCTGACCCTGTCGCTGCCTTTCCTCTACTCTTGTCCGTTGCGGCGGCGGTGGGACGCTGGTTCACTCGAGTCTGGCTCCTTGTCCTTCCACCCCACCTTTCCTTCGCTCGAGGAAAGGTGGGAGAAAGAAAAAGAGCCAGGGGAGAATCAGCCAGCGTCGCGTCAGAGCTGACGCGACCCTGGTTCACTCCCCTTTGGCTCCTTTTCCTTCCCCCACCTTTCCTTCGCTCGAGGAAAGGTGGGAGAAAAAGAGCCAGGGAGGTCAGTCAGCGTCGTGTCAGAGCTGACGCGATCCTGGTTCACTCCCCCTTTGGCTCCTTTTACCAGCGTCGCGTCAGAGCCCACCTTCACTCCCCTTTGGCTCCTTTTCCTCCCCCCACCTTTCCTTTGCTCGAGGAAAGTCTGGCTCCTTTTCCTTCCCCCCCACCTTTCCTTTGCTCGAGGAAAGGTGGGAGACCCTGGTTCCCTCCCCCTTTGGCTCCTTTTCCTTCCCCCCCACCTTTCCTTCGGCTCGAGGAAAGGTGGGAGCCAGGAGCCAGGAGTCAGCCAGCGTCGCGTCAGAGCTGACGCGACCTGGTTCACTCCCCTTTGGCTCCTTTTCCTTCCCCCACCTTTCCTTCGCTCGAGGAAGGTGGGAGGGAAAAAGGAGCCAGGGAGGGTCAGCCAGCGTCAGCCAGACCGTCGCGTCAGAGCTGCCAGCGCGTCAGACCTGGACCTGGTTCACTCCCCTTTGGCTCCTTTTCCCTCCCCCACCTTTCCTTCGCTCGAGGAGGTGGGAAGGTGGGAAAGAAAAAGGCTCCTTTTCCTTCCCCCCACCTTTCCTTTGCCAGGTGGGGGAGGAGTCAGCCAGACCCTGTTCCTCCCCTTTGGCTCCTTTTCCCTCCCCACCTTTCCTGCTGATAAGATTCAGAGCTGACGCGACCTAGCTCCTTTTCCTTCCCCCACCTTTTTTCGAGGAAGAGGAAAAGGAGCCAGGGGAGGAGTCAGCCAACCTGCTGATAAGATTTACCTAGATTTTCTATTTTTCCTCTCCTCTAAAATCTAGGTGCGTCTTATCAGAGGTGCGTCTTATGGTGCGAAAAATACGGTACTGGGTTCCAATCAATAAAAGCTGTGTGGGTTTTTATTCTCCCTGCAGTTTAGCCCATTATAAAATGCCTGAAAGGGTGGAGTTTTTGTTTGACATGTCAGCTATCAGCATTTCAGTAAAACTAAAATAGACTGGATTCATCTTCAGTGAAATTTAAGCCTCTTGGACGGGTTTTGCCCTAAATTTGCAATCTCAAATGCACAAGTATTGCCCACAGGAGAATTCAGCATGACTGAAGTGGTCAAATATTTCATCAGTCAGTGAAAAGAGTAGTTTTTATGGATTACAAGTGGAGTTTCAATGGAAAGAAAGGCTGGAAATCCCCACTGCTCTAGTGAAACTCTGTTCTCTTGCTTTAAGACTCATACCAGTATTCTATTGTTTCATACAGAAATACATCAAATTTAATTGCAGTGGTAAAAGACTAGTAAACATATTGACATTGTTAATATATTGTTTATATAATGCAAGATTGAGTTAAATAAGCATTCTATGGAAAATAAACTCCTCCAGTGGAAAATATTAAGTACAGTAGAGTCTCACTTATCCAACATGAACAGGCCAGCAGAACGCTGGATAAGTGAAAATGTTGGATAGTAAGAAGGGATTTAAGAAAAGCCTATTAAACGTCAAATTATGTTATTATTATACAAATTAAGCACTAAAACATCAAGTTTTAAAACAAATCAACAGAAAAAGCAGTTCAATACATGGTAACGTTATGTAGTAATTAATGAATTTACAAATTTTGCATCAAAACATTGCCATGTATTGAAACAGCTGTGGATCCGGGCATTGGATAATACAGAATGTTGGATGAGTGAAGGCTGGATAAATGAGACTCTACTGTATGACACAACAAGTAGGCACTGAATATGAAAGTCCTTTAGAAATAGGCAACCCAGTGTGCTTCATATATACTACAACTTCCACCAGCCCAAACTATAATGTTCGGTGGTCATGAATTATTGTACCTGTAGTGCCAAACAGATGGAGGAAACCACTTTTGATTGATTTCACTGTTCCCATTGTTCATTAGAACAATTTAGGAGTTTATTTATTTATTTATTTATTCAGTCTTATATTCCGCTCCTCCCTGCAGGCTCGGGGAGGATCACAGATAACAGAATAAAAATATGCTGCGTACAACAACTTGCAGCGCATAATAAAACAATTAAAACGATTAAAACATGGGACAAAATTACAGAAGACAATAGGATGGTTACAGTTTCTCAGAACCGTAGGCGCATAGATCACTCAACAGGCCAGGCTAGCCAAAAGCTAGTCTGAACAAGGCAGTCTTGCATGCCTTACGGAAAGGGACAAGTTCTGGAATCGCTCGGATGTCATCGGGGAGCGAATTCCATAATACCGGGGCCGACACAAAGAAAGCTCTCTGCCTGGTCGTGGACAGGTGACAGGAGCGGATTGATGGCACGAGTAACAAATTCTGTTCCTCAGAACGTAGTGATCTCGGGGGAACATACGGGGTAAGGCGGTCCCTCAGGTACGCAGGCCCTAGACCGTGCAAGGCCTTGAAGGTTAAAACCAGCACCTTGAAGGCAATTCGGTACTCAATAGGGAGCCAGTGCAGATGCTGAAGGATGGGAGTAATGTGCTCCCTCACTGGTGCTCCCACCAGCAAGCGGGCAGCAGCATTCTGCACCAGCTTGAGTTTCCGGATTGTCGACATGGGAAGGCCAACGTAGAGGGCGTTACAGTAGTCTAATCTCGAGATGACCGTCGCTTGGATCACCGTGGCCAGGTCGTCCCTGGACAGGTAGGGTGCCAGTCGCCTAGCCTGTCGCAGATGAAAAAACGACATTTTGCTAACCATGGAGACCTGAGCCTCCATGGATAGCAGAGGGTCTAATTGGACACCTAAGCTCTTTACGAGGGACGACGGGCTAAGCTGCTCGCCGTCCAGGGTAGGCAACCGGCACTCATCCAGCCCAGGGCGACCAGGCCACAAGATTTCTGTCTTCGACGGGTTCACCTTCAGTCGGCTGGCACGCAGCCATCCAGTCACGGCTTCGAGGCATAGGTGGAAACAATCGGGTACGGTGTCCGGCCTGCCGTCCATTCTCAGCAGAAGCTGGGTGTCATCAGCGTACTGATAACACTCCAGACCAAAGTCGCAGGCCAGCTGGGCCAGGGGGCACATATAGATGTTGAATAATAAGGGGGAGATGATGGCCCCCTGGGGGACCCCACAACTTAATGGGAGCCTCCCGGAGACCTCCCCCCCTCTCCACACGTTGTCCCCGGTCCTGGAGGAAGGAGGTCACCCATTTAAGGGCGATCCCCCTAACCCCAGTCACGGCTAAACGGTGGGCCAACAATGCATGATCTTTGGGTGTGCCCAAGTCCCTTGATTAGGAATTTCTAAGTAGGTAGGACCCAAATGTTTTGGCGTCTGAGCTACATCAGCAAAGGAGCATACACACAAACACAAAATCCAAGGTTCATTATACCCAAAACAAGTTACCTAAGATATGTGTGCCTATAAAAGCCCCCCTCTATCAGAATAAGTTAAATAACTATAATATCTTCATCCTTCTCATTTCATGAGTCCTCCCAGAATAATCACTCTGCCTAAAAATGAGATCGACTTTTTCATATAGGTAACATTCAATAACAAACTTTGGAGTTGGTGCTTATTGGGCAGGATAACAGATAATAGAATTGTTACTTTTCAACTATAGCTCCCATAATCTCTAATGACCATGTTAGCCAAGGTATTCTGGGTGCTGTAACCCTAAAGCGTTTCAAACAATCTATGAGATAGGAAGAAAGGAGCCAGGACCATGGCACACAGGTATAAGGGCAAAAGACTAGAATGAGAAAACCAAGCATTGACCTCCTCCTTTGACTAGGCAGTTCACTTGAGAATTATCCCAACCTTATCTAAACTCCGGCGCTTTAGTTGACCCGTTTTCTGTTCTTATGACACTTTAATGACCAAGGGCATTACCCTGGCAGCCCAGCCCTCTGACTATTGCACTTTCCCTCAGCTCTCCCAAGGAATCATTGCACTTACTCTGAGCCTGAACCCAGTTCAAATTGGCCAGCCAGGGTATTGTTTTATGATGTTAATTGATTTTAATGTTTTTATTATTTATTGTTATTGTTTTATTGAGCCTGTTTTATTTGTAATACTTGGGCTTGTCCCTCTGTAAGCTGCCCCAAATCCTTTCGGGGAGATGAAGGCGGGTTATAAAAATAAAGTTATTATTATTATATGTTAATTATGAAGCAAAGGATTGAGCAGTACCTGGGGAGAAAAGGATTGAACATAAAATGCCCCAAGGGATGGATAAGTTCAGAAATCAAGAGTGTCGTCCATTACTCAAAGCCTACAACCTCCCCTCTGACATCACTTAATTTTTTAAAAGACTGCAGTTTCTCATTTTCCAGCACCTGGGGAGGTACTTGATACTGCTGTTGTGGCCTTGAAATCCCTGAGAGTTAATTCAAAGAATCTGGACAGCAGGGAACAGCAAGTGGCAGGTCTACCTGACCCTTGTAGACCTGCTGCTAGAGTAGATTACAATACTAGCTTTTTCTAGCAGTTATTTCGGCAAGAAACACTTGCCATTGCTGAACAGATGTCACTTTTCATCGAAAAGTGGTACAGCAGCTAAGTGACTGAGGTGCGAATCAGAAGAAAGCCCTAGCTTGACCCTCTCTTTTGCCATGTGCTCACTTATGTTAGGCAAACCTCTCTTCTGTCTTCACATCAACATTACTGTATGAGTTGATGTAAAGATTACAGAAGAGGTCATGTAGCAAAGGCTGCAGCTGTCCACAGGTTTCCTTGATAGTAAGTCCTATTTGTGAGTCAGGAAAGTTAAGAGAAAAGTGATTGTGTGTTTAATCATTGATAATCCCTTTAAAAATCTAATTCAATTGTATTTATATTAGAGGGCACAAAATGTAATATTACATTTATTCTAATTTTCTCTTTAAATTAAAATTAAAACCTTGTTTTAAAAACCTTATAAGAATAGGCTGAAAAATACCATCCACTAATAAATGCAAACACACACACACATACAGTGGCTTTCCCATTATTTGAGCTTGAGAAAAGAATAAATAACTGCATGAATCTTTGACAACCAAAAACCTATCTGCTGCTTGGGTTGCAAATTTTATGGTGATCAATGAGGCTAAAGAGCTAAGAGAGTGGAAGAAGCAGTGAGCCTGTGATTGTTATTAAAATGTAGGGAAATGATGTCACGTAGACACACAAATGATGGTTTGTTTGTTTGTTTGTTTTGCAATTTTACAACAGATCTGGTAATTAGAGCAGTTTTGCCTAGTCCTGCCTCCTATGATGGGAGGCATAGGTGCTGCATGGTCCACATTCCTTTATATCCTCCAAAGATAGAAAGAAATGTTACCATCTAATGTCCTTTTTGTCTTTACATGCCTTCAAGTCAACTCTGACTTATGGTCACCCTATAAGAAGTTTTTATGGTAACTCTTATGAGATTTGCTGTTGCTTTCCTCTAAGATTGAGAGAGACTTCCCCTAGGTCATGGCAAGGTGATGATTCAAATTCTGGTTTCCATGGTCTTTGCCTAATATTCAGACCATCCCACCACCTGGTTTTATAAAGTTCTTAAGAGGAAAAAGTTTGTTGGAGTTCAGTCTGTGATTGTTTTTCAGAATCAGGGTGCTTTGGATGTGGAGAATGATGTCAATGAGGTTCAAGATGCAGAGAATGGCATAGAGACCCATGTTCAAAGTGTAGTTTCCCATGATAATGTTCCTACAGGGTATAGAGATGATGCATAGGGTATAGAGAATTACTCCCTGAATTGCTCCCAGAGAGTTCTCAGGATTTGGGGCTTGAAAACACCTGCAGAAACTACTGAGCATATAGACAGGTGGGTGAAAATTAGCCAAAACACACAGCTTGACCAAGGCCTTCGGCGTTCTGCCAGGCTCCAACAGAAAAAGATAAGAGGTGCTCAGGGAAAGCGAAACCAATTCTTGAGTGCTGGGAATGGCATAACGAGGGAATAAAAGTTCTGGGCATGGGAAATATAGTCAGATGAAGCATCGTTTAGAATCCTGCTAAGTTCTTGTTCTTTTGCCCGCCCACCCCCGAAAGAAGACACACGACAACAGTGGTTGGGTTTCCAATTGGGCAACATTTATTCAAATTGTTACCTATTTAATTGACCTTGACCTTAACTCCAGGGGTGTCAGGAATTTGCTGAGTCCAATTCAGGTAGCCACCCTACCTGTTTGATGTTAGATTGCTGGCAGAAAACTATGCTCCTTGACAACTGGCCAAGGCAGCCTGTGAAAGGGAATGGGAGCGAGTTCTGGTCCCCCAGGTGCAGATCCCAAACTTCCCCGATCAACTTGAACTTTGATGGAGTATTAACTGTATGGCTTCCACCCCCAACGGGGGATGTCTTGAATGCCAACTGAAAATCAGGAGTTTCCTATCTACTTACCGCTAGGCCTATTTATAACCACCCCTCCCCTAGCCCCTAAACAGTAAAGGGGGGTAGGCGAAAAAAACCCCTAACAGTGGGGGGAAAACTCCTCCCCAGCTCCTTTTTACGGGCAACCGGGCCGATACTGTTAATGGGCGGGAGTGGTGGGTCGCTGTCTTCGACGAAGTGAGCTTCTGGGGCTGGCTTCCTGTGGCTGAAGCCATGCCCCAGCAGCAGGGAGGCCCCATCCGGTTCCTCCCCTTTCACTCCCCCGAGGGAGGGGTGGCAAAGCTCCTTCCTCCAAATATGCATTGGGGGAAGGTGGCAGTCTCATGGAGGTTTTGCTTAGAAGATTCATGTTTAAGGATTTCTTGTTTAATGGTTTGACACTTTGTCTCTTGTGATTACATATCCATGCCTTGGATTAATGTTTCCTGGTTCTTTGTATTTTTGTTAAAGAAGTGTGGACTTTGTTTTTGGACTTTGCTTAGCCCTATCTTGGACTAATTTGTTCCTGCTTATCATCTTTCCTAATTGGATTTACCTATTCCTTTAAAGTGCTTTTTTACTTTGCTGCTTTTACTTATTTTCAATAAAAGGATTGTTTTTCCCTACTCAGTGTGTGGTGTTTTAAAGCCAGAGGGTTATTCTTGTCCTGGAGTGCAACAAAGTTGTGGCCAAACTATGCCTAATCTGGTGGTTTTTTGGGAAAATGTCGAGAGCTTCCATGAATCAGAATAATTAAATACCCTCTTCTGTTCATATTTTTCTCCATTGCTTCTCTTTCTGGTATTCACTTCTTTTTTCAGTCATGAGAGACTGAAGCACAGTCGAAGGTCACATCATTTCATTCCCAGGTGTCCTGAGTACTTAAAAATTGTTCAGATTGTTTCTAAATTCAGAACTTTCAAAATCCCATAAAAGTAATAAAATGGTCAAAAGTTTTCCTTCTGGAAATGTATTGAATTATTCGTCCAATCTCCCTCTATGTGGCCCCATGTTTCATTTTCTGTTGTTTACCACAACTCTAGTCCTATTCTTTTGAACCCAATTAAATTTTTGTTTAAATGAGCTACATGGCACAATATGCATTTTAAATTATGCTTAATTTTTCAGGTCAGGCCATGCTTTTGCATCCATTGGAGAAATCATCTATATGTTTGGAGGTTGCTCCAACGAAGATGACTATTGTACAGATGTGTTTGCACTGGACACAGGTGTGATTCTTATTACAGATCATTTACCATGGCCCATGAATTACTGTTGCTCTTAGCAAGAGATTTGGGACTGGTTTTGTGTTTGTTTGGCAGTTGAGAAATAAATATATAAAAGGTAAAAGGAAGACAGTTACAGAATTCAATAGTATCCTGATAAATTAGAAAATTGGACAGGAATCAATAAAACTGAATTCAATAGAGATAAATGCAAAGTTCTAAATTTAGGACACAAAAAACCCAAATGCACATTATAGAATAGTGGCAACATTAGTCAGCAGTTCTACATGTGAAAAAAATCTTGGTATTATTGTTGATAATAACACCAAGTTGAATATGAGCCAGCAGTTCACAAAAGTGACGCTGTAGCAAAAAAGACAAAGACTATTTTAACCTGCATTCATAAAAGCATAGTTTCCAATTTCAGGGAACTCATAAGTCTCACTACATCATTTGCTGGCCAGGCCGCATCTAGTGTATCCAGTTCTGAACTTCGGGATAAAGTGGGATATAAATAAATATAATAAGTATATAATAATGAACAAGTTAGAGTTAGTCCAGAGAAGGGCAAAAAGGATGATGAGAGATATATGTTTAATATGTTTTTAGCCAACATTTATTTTAGGCAGTTTTTAACTGTTGTAAATTTTACCCATTTGTGTGTTCAATCAACTGGATATTGTTAATCTCTTTAACCTGCATACTTTGTACAGCTACGTTGCAATAAGGGTCTTTGGACTATAATAAAATGTTGTTTGGTGTTGAGAGGTATATGAATAAAGGTAGAAGGAATTTAGCATGTTCAATTTGGTTAAGAGAAGATTCAGTGGTGATGTGATTACACTCTTTAAATAACAACAAACAGTAGGAGCTAGGGTTACAGTCAACAAAAAAAACACTCACGAAAGATTCTATATCAAATATATATACTCTATGAACAAGTAATGCATAGGAAATAGCGGTTGCCCTTGAAATGTCCATACATAAACATAGAAAAACACCAAACCAAGCGCAATATACTATACCATGCTAGGGTTGACGTACTAGTCCCATAAGTCCAAAATTCGTGAGGAATACCCACAGAATGGGTCTTTCTGCAGGGTGAGTTCTATACAAAGAGTTCAAGAGTCCCAAGCGGCATAAAATAAGCCGATTTAAACCTTAAGCGCTGAGTGGTGTAAATCCAAAGAGTTCCGTAGAGTTCCTCTTTAAACAACTCCAGGGATGTCACAGAGAATAGGGTACAGTAGAGTCTTGCTTATCCAACATTAATGGGTGGCTACTAGCTAGAACATTGGATAAGCAAAAATGTTGGATAATAAGGATTAAGAAAAAGCTTATTAAATGCCAAATTATGTTATGATGTTACAAATTAGGCACCAAAAGATGTTTTACAACAGTTCAATACACCTTAACGTTATGTAGTAATGACTGTATTTGCGAATTTAGCACCAAAACATTGCAATGTATTGAAACACGAGGGAGGTAGATTGCATTGAATACAGAATGTTGGATGAGCGAAGGTTGAATAAGCAAGACTCTACTGTATAAGTTTGACCTAAATAAGATTGAGCAAATTATCAGTATTGACTAGTGCTGTTGATTATTTACCTATAGCCAGGCATGTAGCCAGGGGGGAGGGGGGAGCTTGCGGGGTGGTCCACGAGAAGGCCTTACTGGTACATTATTTAAACTGTTATGTTTATTCATATAATGATCTGACCACCATGCTCAATATATCCCATATGCATGGGGGTATTGGGATAACGATACAAAAGGTTTGCTAGGGTAGACCCTCTCTCACTCAGACTCCCCCGGAATCAAAATCCTGGCTAAGGGCCTGCCTATAGTCTTCTCCAGACCCGTACTCCATAGCTCATATTGTGAAATTCAAGTTAATGAAGTTCAAAGGAAAAACTTGGAAGGTCCAATGAATCAGTCTTGTTTGTGGGTGTATATGATGACTGCATTTATAAGATTCCTTGCCAAAATGCATGGGGAAAAGTCTCCTTTCATAGATTGTGGAAAAATAACAGAAATGTAAAATGTGTGTCTATTGTCCCCCACTCCCTCATTGTCTAAGTATCTTTATCATGGCAAAAGTGTGAAGTCAAGGGAGAAAAACCAGTTGGAAGGTCACATCATACATTTACAGCGCACCATGATAAGGTAAAGGAAATCCTGCAATTTTTTTGGAATGACATTTTCTTTTTATTTTGTTTGAAAGGAGAACAGGAAATTTGCAAAAACAGAATTTGGTAAAATATCAATTGCAGGAACTTTGGGCTTATAGGATATTAACTAGGCCCTTCTACAGTGAGACACAGAAGAATTACACTTTGAATTAAAATAATTCTGAGCTGAGGAATTGGTCTTGATGGCTGAAACAGAGCAAAGTTCACAGTCTTTAAGTTGCATATCAACTTATGGTAACCCCTTGAGTTTCATAGGCAAGAGATTTAAAATAAATTTACCACTCTGGTCCACCAAACACTATGGATTTTTCTCGTATGACTAACATTACAGAAAGAAACCATGCAATGCATAATTATTGGTTGCTCTAACTCATTAGTGTTAGTAACTAGTGTAGTGCAATGTGTTATTTTTACTTCTTGAGTCCTAGGGTTGGAAATGAAGGCAGGAGATCTAAGTAAAATAAGGTAAAATGTGAGCTAGTGTGGTGACGTCTCCTTTCTCCACCGGAAGAGGAAAATCTTCACTGTTTCAATTAAAAGTGGGATTTTAGGAATGATGGGAAGACTGCAATTTGGGAATCGGGGGGAGTGCTGATGTACTTTCCCAATATCCCTCGTTTCTTTTTTAGTGTTTGCTTTTTTCAGTTATACAGATGACATTTAACAGTGTCCTTGAAACCAAGTGTACAGAAGTTCCTTTATTCATTTGCCAGTCCATACCTATCACTTGTAGTCCTTTACAATGTGAAGTAAAGAGATTGGGAGAAGAGCTGGCTGCCTTCCAAGCCAGAGTGTTTTAGCAGATTGTAATTAGCAGAACCTGGACATTTCCAAGGCAACCAGAAATAATGGTCCACATGTGTCCCCAGAGGTTTGGGTAAGGCTTGCAGGGCAAGACAAAGGATTACAAAGGAGCCCCAGACATCAACAATTGGAGCCAATCAAGGTATCCCCTGAGTCCCTAGTTTTGTAGGATGAAAGGAGTGTCGAGAAATCTGTCTTTTAAATTGGCAAAGGAATTCAGATTAGCAGATAACTACTTTTCCAGAAAAAAAAGTTTATAAATTACCATCAGGCTGAGAGTTACAGGGAACCTTTATATGAAAATGAAACAATTAAGAATAGCTAGAAGTTTAGGATATTAACATTTCATCGAAACAAGGCCTTTAATGGGAGTGTGTGTGTGTGTGTGTGTGTGTGTCATTAAGGAAGGACAAAACACAACAAAGCTTTGAGTATCAAAAGTATTACTACTTCCACATCTGCTTTTGTTGTTTGTTTTAGGACGTTTATCTGTTTGGAGGAACTTCAGAGTCCAAAGAGGGTCGCAAAATCCAAAGGAATGATATCATGAAATTAAGTTTAGGTGAGTAGGAGAAAGCTAGAAGGCAGCATCTATTTGAAAATGATTACAGTAGAGTCTCACTTATCCGAAATAAACAGGCCGGCAGAATGTCAGATAAATGAAAATGCCAGATAATACGGAGTCTCCTATTGTTACCCGTCTGATGCAATACTATACACCTAGAATGCTAACAACAGGGGCTCAAAGAGTTAAGGCAAGGCAACACTTTGGCTAGAGTGGCCCAGCAGGAAGTCCAGATGCGGAAGAGGAACGTGGAAATCACAGAGGGTAGGCAGGAGGATGCTTTCGCTTCTGGTCCTGCCTCTTTTCCCCCTTTCCTCCCTCCTCCTCCTCGTCTTGCCCTTTTCACTTATTGGGAACGGAGAGAGAGTTGGGGAGGGATCCTTCAATTTAAAGGGAAATACTGGAGGAAAGGGGGGTCATCGGATAAGATGGAATGTCAGATAAGCGAAGGTCAGATAAGCGAGATTCTAATTTACTTCCAAGGAAGTTATTTTGCTGTTATACTTTAAAACAGTTTTTAAAAGTTTTTAAATATGCAAAGTCATTTTAGTTTTTTCTTCTTGGCTATGGGTAGCTTTTCATCATGCTGCTTCCTTTCCTTTGAACCTTTTGTATTTTTTTATATACTTTAAACATGTGGCTAGAACCAGTGGAATCTGATGCACATTTTACATTTCAAAGGATGTTTTGTTTTGTTTTTAACTTTTCATGTCAAACAGAGGTGATATAGTACTACTTTTGTTGGACAGTAAACAAAAAAATAAACACTGTTTTTCAGGGGGCAGCCATGTTAGTTTATTGCATCAAAAAAAAAACCCAAAGAATTCAAGATTAATAGGTTTATTATAGCATGAGCTTTCATGGACTCACAGTTCAATTCTTCAAACAGAAAATGCTGCTTTGAAAGAGAGAGAAATTGAAATATAAACAATGAGGTGAGGGCAAATTTAACTTTAAACTAGGACTTTGAATATAGAGACATCTCCTAGTGCTAGCAATAAAAAGATATTGTAGACCAATTAGGTTCCACCTTAATGGATATCCGTGATGGTGACAAAACAAAAACTTTGGTAGCACCTTGAGTTCACAGCATATATCAACACTTGCTATGTCATTTTTTTAGCCAAAGGGAAGATCATTTGTCAGCAGGAGGATGTTTCAGGGTAACCATTTGTCCTACAATCAATAAAATTGTGGCTTGTTTATTTCCAGACTCAAACAATGTGTGTGTTTTTCCTTATGGCGCAAAGCCTAGTCACCCTTAAACTCACAACCATGTTCCTAGAATGTCCATTAGTGCAGTTGGAATATTTTTTGAATTCACATTTTTAAAGCACTTGTGTGCTTTGTACTGCTTGATTTGTCAATTCAGTAGATATATCCAAACCATTTATCTAATTCATGAATCAGCATTCATAAATTAGATGCTATATATTAGACTTGGGCTACATTGCTTATAAACGGCTAATCTTTCCAACCCAAAAGCATTGCTTTTTATGCAATGCTTTTGACATGGAAAAAAATCACATATTATAGATCAAAAGTCTGGCATCTTTTTGTATATATTCACAAGTCTTTTTTTAAAAAAATTCAAAACAAAATTAGATTGTTCAGGATCTCATCAACAATATTATTAAACAGTCTCCCTATCAGATTTAGAACCAGGATGCAAATGGGTTGCTGTGAATTTTCCTGCCTGTATGGCCATATTCCAGAAGCAGGAACATGGCCATACAGCCATCACATACAACTCACAGCAACCCAGTGATTTCGGCCATGAAAGCCTTTGCCAATACAGGATGCAATTTTTTAATTAAATTCCTTGGATGTGTCTTAATAAAACTGAAATATATAAAGGGGGGCATATCCACAAGTCAATGGTCTCTTGGGATATTTCAGTAAAATTCTCTAATAGATATTGAGTATGAATGAGTACAAGCTCATAGGCTTCTCTAGATTTTTCATCAGCTAAAAAGATTGTGCTGCCTGAGGTGAAGCAGTACATGCCAAACCCCAAAGCTGACTTGCTAATTATGGCATGTGAAATAAAAAGTGGCTTTTCTAAGGAGTTAACCAGAATCAAGAGACTAATTTTGACATTCTCTGTTCAATCTTCAAAAGTTTCTTACTTTTACTTCTTACATTAAAAGCTTCTCTCTAAATCCTCTAGTGTGATTGCATGGTAGACTTTAGGAGGACCTAGAGATCTCTAGAGAGAATACATATTGATACATTTGTAGGTCCTCCAGTGTAATTCGGTGGTCAACTTCCAACAGAAGTTGATGACAGAGTGGTACTGATGTACCTAGAAATTCCTAGATAGATGTTCTCTCAGGTTAAAAAAATCTTCTTATTAAAGTTTAGTGGGGCTTCTGAGTCACTAACCCTAGTGAATGTCAGGGATTGACTTATACGAATTAAAGGATTAAACTAGGATGACCGTAGTTCAAACCTCAATTCATCCGTGATGCTACCTCATCCGATGGGCAAAACTGCCTGTCATATGATGCTCCCTCTTCACTTGTGGCATGGAGCCCACCAGCATCCATCCCATGATGTAGATCTACTTCTGGCGGGGCTCCAGGGCCCAAATGAAGAGGGAGCATCGTAAGCCACCGTGGTGGCAACATGGGAGGCTTCCCATGTTGCATAGACAATAATGCAGAGAAGCTGGGGTGTCTCCCCTTGGGATGGGTAAGAGGAAAACTAGGCAATGTGGGGCATGGGACAACGGGTTCTCCACACACCCCACAGGGGCCCGCCAGATTCACCATGCTGTGCAGTGAATCCCAGTTTTAATGTGATGATGTCCTTGGTGATCATGGATTATTTGCTCTCTCATGTCAATTTACATCATAGGATATATGGAGGAAGAAAAATAGAAATAGATTCCTTATGCTGAGAAGAAAGGCATCATCCTCTATGCAAATATTAAGTTATTATGTAAGTTTTTACATAAATAAATTAGGTGATTAAATAAGTAAATAAATAATTGTACATATAGGATAATGTCCTGAAGACTATTTTTTCTGGCATATAAAACAAATCAAAATAGGTAGAACACTTCAGCATATAAGGCTTATTTTTCCTGGGAATAGCATGTGACCCATCAGTAAAATCATAGGCTGTCCAAAGTCAAAAATTCCCTATTCCTTATCTAAATAGGCAACATCTCATGTCAGTCTTCTCCAACCTGTTGTCTTCCAGATACATTGGACTACAACAATGAGCACAATCATTGCTGGCTGATGATGAATAGAATTATAATGCAATACATCTTAGGGATACCAGACTCAGGGAGGCTGTCTTATTATTATTTGACACTTAATGTTTTGTAATCATAGCACTTATATAGCATATTGAGGGAATTGAAAATTGAAAGTCATTTTATGCCAACCTCAGATTTGTTGTTGGCATTTTCTTTGGCATAATAAATGTCTTTTCTTTCATCTTCTATCCCTGCACTTTTCCCTCCTTGCATTTTCCTTTGTGTTTCACATAAATCTGCTTTATTACAATAGCACTCTTGTGCATTTGGTTTGAAGTTATAGTGATTTTAAATCCAGTAACTAAGGAGTGTAATATAGAAAGCACTCTTTCTGAAAGAATCCTTCTCTCCCCCCTCCCCCTTTTTCCTTTTTCTTAGAAGTACAAATGGAGGATTACCTCAGTGCAATTGTTTTCACAGCTTTCTTCTGCTTTCCTGACTACTGTTATTTCTCTGGCATGTCCAGCAAAAGCTCCCAGGCTTTCAGTAGTTTTTCACAAAATATTTATAGTACTAAGATCACTTCTGGCATAATCCACTGGAAATCCACTCATTGTTTAGATTGCTGACAGCGAGTTTGCTTTATTATTTATTACTTTTTTATTTCGTTTTTGTCACACAGGACGGATGAAATGGAAGATGCCACTTTATGTAGGAATCCCCCCTGCTTGCAGACAGAACCATGTTGCTTTTATTCTCCACAGCCATGTAAGTGAACATTATTTTAAAGCCAGAAACTTGTCATTCTCTGAATTTTACAGCCTCCCATGGTATGTGCATTGTCTAATTTCTTTCAATATATTTTTTAAATGAGCAAAAAAGCCCCAACACATCAAACCAGTAAATCAGCTAATAATACTAAAGCTTACAACGTATAAAGCTAACAATGGTGATTAGATCCCTTCCACAGGAAGAAACATGATGTCCTATGGAACATGATGTCCTATGGAAAGCTTGTCTACACTGGCTCCAAACTCCAAGTTTGATCCAAAGTCAAACTTGGATGTCCAGACAACATCCAAAATTTCCAATTCAAAACCATTTAATACACTTTTACCACACATTAGAAGTCAGGGAATGCTTTGAAGTTTCTGAGAAACAAACACCAGAGCAGCCTTGGACTTCAGGATTAGTGTGCTAGACCAATAATAATCCAAAACAGTTCAAATACAGTAATCAGATAGAGAACAAATAAAGTAAGCAAAATAGAAGAACTTGCCTAGGAGCAATGGGGGAAAGCATCTTGCTCCCTTCTCCCAGCTTCTCCCCTCCCAATTACAGTAATCCATGAATCATCAAAGGTGCAAATGCTTAGCCTGCAAATGTGGAGAGAAGTGGTTGTAGTGCGAAGAGAATACACCAGAAAGTGGGGTGGGAGAGTGTTTGTAATTTGTGCATTTCTATTTACAAGGGTCCTGGTATCAGGGTTGAGGTTTACATAAACATAAGCAAGATAAGCTGAAGACCATATTTCATTTATAAAGGAAACAAAAGTCTTAAGTCTTTCAAGGTCCAGTCAAGATAACAGAATTCCAAAACACAAACTGATAACTAAGAGACATCCTGAAGTAAAAAAAATTAAATTAATGAAGGTAAGTCAAGGAGTACATAGTCAGGTCCAGAACAACAAAAAATATCAAAGATCACAGTCCAGAAATCAAATTCCAGAAGTTCAATTATTAGAGTCAATAAGTCAAAGGCCTGGAATCCAGGACTGCAAACCTAAGTCAAAAGCCAGAAATGCAATTGTCACAATCCAGAAGTCAAATCTGGGAATACAAACAGAGTCCTTAAACAGAGTACAAGGAAGCCAAGGTCAAAGTCCAAAAGTCCTACACCAGGAGTTCTTGGAAAACAAGGGCAGTAGACCAAGAGTCCAAGAAAAGAATATGAAGTTATCTGTTCACCCAGAGCTACTTGACAAAGGCATCTTTATTTAAAGTTCATTTCATCCTTTTTCAACCTCCAATCTCTGGAGCCTTCCAACCTTTATTTATTCCAAAGACCGCTTAACCCTACCCAAGCTTGCTGAAAATACTGGGAAGAGTCCTCTTCTGCTGGAAACCTGTCCCCAGCAGTAGCCGAGCCAGGCCAGACAGACTTCTAGCCATGACAGGCAGAGAAATCACCAATTCATTTGGGGGGAAAGTGAGCACTTGCCTGTGTGGTACTTGGGTGTGGTACATTTGTTCTTCCTTCACCATGAAACATATGGCTTTCTCTATGAAGTTGGTATAGTTACCTTGACATAACCTGTTCCTGAATTTTATAGGGCTTTGCACACTACAGCAATAACATTAGTCTAGTATGATAGAAGACTTCTAGTCAGTGTGGTTTTTCTAACATAGGTATTAGGCCTGGTTAGGTTCGTCGTATCCCTACAAAATTCATTTTAAATTCATTTTAAACTTACTTTAGAAACATTTTCGGCATGCTGCAAGCATCCCGGAAGTGAATTACCAAATTTAAACCCATCACTGCCATTTTTCGTAAAGAAATCGCCATTTTCGGAAAGGGTTTTCCCTTCCCTGGCCCACTGCCAGGCATGTCCTCTTCCTCGGCTGGAGCTGAGGCCTCGGCGAGCTGCCCGGAGTGAAGAGTTTTGCAACATGCGCTCCTCTAGGTGCCTTTCTGATCTTGTGTCGGGGGGGGGGGGGGCATAGGCTTGGAAGGTAATGGTATATATACCCTGGTTTGCAAAGCATGTAAATATAACGCGCTTTGCAAGCCAGGGGCTGAGATCTGAAGATTTCCTCCCAATCGCCCAGGCTTTCCCTCTCAAGCGAAGGGAAAGCCTGGGTGATCTATTACTGTGCTTATTAGATTGATGTATATATTTATATAAATTAATACACTTACTCTACATTTAGTGGTTTAGACATCTTGAGTTATTCATATATTCTTATATAATATACTTTATATCTTCCTCACCTACCAGATTGTATATTATATAGACCACTTTCCCTTTTTTTGGTCTCCTCTTCTTTCCAGTACCTCTTGTTGTGCACCTGCTTCTGTATTACTGTGCCTTATTAAATTGATGTGTATATTTATATAAATTAACACACTTACTCAACATTTAGTGGTTTAGACATCTTGAGTTATTCATATATTCTTAGATAATATACTTTATATCTTCCTCAGCGACAGGATTGTATATTATATAGACAATGTTCTTTTTTTTTGGTCTCCTCTTTTTTCCAGTACCTATCTTGTAGGCCTGGTTAAGCAATTTCCTCCAGATCCCGCCCCTGGGTTGCAATCTGCATTAGCCTAAATTCCCCACGGATCTAAAAGGCGCAGTTCAGAAGTTCCCACGAGAAGGACCTGGGCCAGGAGACCTGTTAAACCCAGGTGAAAGGCGCTTTTCTCCCGGGTTTAACAGGGCTCCTGGGTTTAACAGAAAGGCGCTGCCAACCCGGGTTTAACCGGGCTCCTGGCCCAGGTCCCTCTCTCCTGCGAGAGAGAGGGACCTGGGCTAGGAGCTCTGTTAAACAAGCTTTTCTCCCTCCCCCACACCAGAAGCAGTTCTGGCTCTAAACGGCTCTTTAAAGAGCCGGTTTAGAGGCAGATGCCTCCCCCCCCCCCCCGGCGTGCGCACCAGAACCGCTGTTCTGAGCGGGGAAGGCATCTGCCTGCAAAGTGGGTGTTTAACCCAGTTTGGAGGCGGTCTGCTATTAACGAAGCCATTCCGAATTTTGTTATTTTTAATTAATTTATTTTGAAATTTCCACTAAAATTTTCAGAGGTCTATCAGAAACGAAGCGCCAGCGCCTCCTACATTCACAGCGTGTTTTGAACCATTTTTTTTCTTGATCAACCAGGCCTAATAGGTATCATAGGTTCTTCTTAAGTATCCAATCAGTCATAGTCTATCCAAGATAAAGTACATCTGAAAGGCTCTTATTTCCCATATCGATTTATTTTCAACCTAGGATCTAAAAGGCAGGGTAGATCCTCTCTGCACATAATGTACTGGAATGGAATTGCTGAGAATCTCAAGAAATTCCAAAGAAAAACTACACAATAAAAATGTTAATAAGTGTGGTTTGTGATAACATTGCTTTTCAATACATGTTTAATTTATTACTAAGCATTCTTATTTGTTGTTTTTTTTATCACAGCTCTATATCTTTGGTGGAATAAATGGAAAAGATTTCAATGATCTCGTAGGAATGAAATTGATAAAGCCTTCAGACAGACAACCTAGTAAGCTTATTTAGGGGCTGTTTTTACTGATCAAATGTTAGCTTGAAGTTCACTTGCATTCTGAACCCTCAGTGATCTCACTAAGAGATCGCCAGAACTTCTGAATTTCCAAACTTACCTGTCTTTATTCTTAAAATAGAAACCACACTTTTGCAATTCTGATGGTTTTTTCCAAATTAATTTCTGTTCAGTTCAGTGGGACATGTTTCTAGATAAATGCATCTGATGCTGCTCAAAATTGTGACTTTTCTGTGGGGAGGGATTTTAGCTGTGCAATTTAAGAATTATGCTCTTTGTGAACATGAATATACATGTACTTTGACTTAGCCTGTTATGGAAAGTAGAGTAAATCTGACTTCGCTATTTTCAGTCAAGTCACCAGTCGTGAGAACTTTGTAATTATGAAATCACATTTTATAAGTAAGTAAGAAAAAGTTTATTTCTATCCCCCCTATCCCCCCCCCCCAATGGGGATTCAGGGCAGTTCACAACATAAAATGCAAACATTCAATGCCGTATAATACAACGATAGACTAAAACAATTCAAAGTAAACATAATGGAGCATTTGACAGTAAAACAAATAACATAAAAACAATAACAATAAATTACACAATGTCAATAAAACAAAAGACAAAAGCCGTGTCTCAATTCCATTCCTTATTCCATTTAGAAGATACTTAATTGGTTCTTTAGCTTCCGATGGCTTTTGTCCATCTTTTCACTTTCAAAGGAAGATTAATTCATGGCCTCCCTACTCACCCTGTTTAATTGTTGGATATGCTACACTAATCTATATTGAAGAATATATTCAGCCCCATAGAACTAATGTTACTATGTGAGGTGTTTTCAGGCCACAAAGTTAAGTTCACCTAACTTTAGGATAATATTACTTGCTTGCAGCTGTAGTAATCAATTAAATTATTGTTTGTAATTAAGATTTCAATTATAATCAAATTGACTTTTACATATGGGATGGGATATGCCTTCCCACTATTCCTTACCTGATTATATTGAGATCCTATCCTACATCAAAATTAGAATATGGCTTTAAACATGGGGAAAGCATGCATTTGCAGTGTGCATTTTCTGTACAACCCTTCCTTCCTTTATCCCAGTTCTTTCCAGATGTTCAGGCCTGCATAGATGGGCCTAAGAAAATACAGAGACCCCCTTCAGAGCCTTTGTACATTTCAGCAACAAAATTAAACCTTGCAGATTGTATCAAGATACTACGATACTGGCTGAGTTGCAGATTTGTACACTGCCTTTCAACTCACTTGAACTGAGCTCTCCACAACTGGAGAATTTTCACCCTTGTCTGCCACCTAAAGTAGACTCATAAAAACTGAAACTCAATATTAGGTCCTGAAATCTGGTAATACTAAGCTGGAAAAAATTGATGTACAGCCTTCGTTGATGCTTGATAAGGTTTCATCAGATTGCCCTTAATCAATGGTCCTACCTTGAGACAGTTTTGGGTGGCCATGAGTTGTCATTTTAAGTTTCCTACAATGGATCTATGCCATCATAGTGTTGCTCCAGAGCATTTTGAGACATTTTTAAATGGCCAAGTAAAGAACTAGCTGCCCAGCTCAGAACACACATCAGTATTAGTAGCCTTTGACAGAATACTAGAGCTGTAATAAATACCTAAAGGTGACAAATGCTCAAACCAAGACTGACAATGAATTAAATGTGGAATAAGGTGAGGGAGCAGAAGCAAACTGTGCCTCCCTCTTCCTCAGATTGGCAAAACAGTTTATTCTGTTTCTATTCTGTTATGTTCTTGAAGAGATCAGATCAATGAACAAAGAAAACAAATCATAACATTGGCAGAGATTTTCTATATGCATTTATTCTGGCCACATCCATATTTTATACATTCAAGATGTGCCTTCACATTTTGCATACAAATCAAATATACGATTCCTTCTTTGGAAGATACAATTCCTTCAGTGATGTTTGCAAGTTATGTCCTGTGGCCAAGGTTCAAATAGCAGCAAGTAGTAGTGGCTAAATCTGCAAAGTCTTGAGTTTGTCCAAAAAACAATTGCTTCCTTTATAAAGTAGTTTTAATTGATGTGGTTAAATTATTCATCTTGGGTTTTTCATTTCTTAATTTTCTTTCCCATTTTAGTGTTTCACAGTTCCCTTGCTGTACTTGCTATATTTATTTAGTGTTTAAAAGAATTATTAAGCTACTGTTTCAGCATTAGTCCTTAGCCACTTTGAGTTTTGTGAGAAAAAGCAGGGTATTTTTTTAAAGTTTGAGAAAAAGCACAGACAAATTGCTGTTCGGTGAACAATTGATCAATTTTTCAAAAATGATGGACTATAAATAAATCTGTTTTATTATTCCACTGATGTTAGCTAACAGAGTACCTTGTATACTCGTGAAATTTTAATCAAAAATCAAACCAAAAAAACTGGCTTTACTTAACCATGCATTAATATGAGAACTGTACCTTAACTTCTATAAGAAAAGGAACCATGTTTCTCAAACTGTGGTCCTTCAGGTGTTTTGGACTTCAGGTCTCAGAAATCCCAGCCGGTTTACCAGCTGTTAGGAATTGTGGGAGCTAAAGTCCAAAACATCTGGAGAAGCACAGTTTGAGAAACTCTGCACTGGAGAAAGAAAGCAATAATATTTTTGTATTACTGGCGATAATGCCATTTATTATCTGCAGAAGCTGCCATGCAAACCCATGTGTTTTACTTGTTTACTAATTTAGAGAACTAATCCATGCAATAAATGATTTCAAGATAGACTCTCAATTTATTTTTAACCATGACTACTGCTGAACTAATGGATATTTCTGAATTTTAGTTATGAAGGAGATTTTTTCAGAACTGGGAATCCAAGAAATAAACAGCAGGTATGTCTTCAGATGCCTTTTTCTCGCATATCTGATTGGGGTGGGGGGCAATAAGAATGACCAGTCCTGTTAACACATACAGTTAACACATGTCACAAATCTAGGCAACAGTACTAAGAAGGCAAAAGAGGGCACACAGCCATGCCTCCTGCTGGTTGCATTTTCACATGCAATAAAAATGGATCCTCATCACAAACAGACTTACCTGCCTATTCCTTTCTTTCATTTTTTGCAAGCAAGACCAAGTAATCACAGCAGTGTTTTACCCTGCTCTGTGAAAATATGAGAGTGTCTAGTGCTTTCATCAAATATCTATAACCCACACCACATAATAATAATAATAATAATAATGTATACCCTGCTTTTTTCTCTCTAAAAAGGAGAGTGAAAGCAGGTTACAATTCAATTTTACCCTCAAAAGTATACAAACATTAAAAGAGAATGAAATATTAACAGCATTAAAAATAAGCAGTTAAAACCCTTAAAACCAATTCAAAACCTAAGCTAAAACCACAGCACCTATTATAAACTATTGTAATTATACAAAAATAATGTGAAACAACAACAAAAGCAAACTAATCATTTTATAGAGAAATCTGAGATATTAAAAATGATGACACATAAGTAGTAAAGCATTCACAAATAACCCACAGGTTCCAAAGCAACTTTTCCCTTAATGCAGTGTTTACTTGAATCTTCGTTCGCAAAGAAAAGCCAAGAACTTGGCACATTTCATTTTTACAGCAATACGACATATCTATTAAGAATGACTGACATCATTATGTGTTCTTAATATCTGATATCTGAAATGAGTTTAATTTTTCACAAAAACACAAAGTTTCAGAATAGAACTTGGTTCTTGTCTCTAATGCCTAAATTTTACGAGGTCTCGGATTTCAGCTTAGATGAGTCACATTTTGTATGTTGTTCATACGAAATAAGTCTAATCCTAAATTAATTGTTAATATGTTGCATTCCAATGTGCAGGTTTACACCCACCAAAATTCCCAAAGTGAGGTATGAACTAGCAGATTCTGCTTTGCTGGCTGAATCAGTTTCTTCACCACCTCCTGTTCCAGTAAGTGCCTTTGTTAGTTTTGCTAAGTCAAAGCCTTTACAGTTTCTCAGTCTAATAAAGGAGTAGGAACTATACAGATTTCTAGATGTTGAACTATAGTTTCCAGTAGCTAATCCAAACAAGTTATGGGAGTTGCAGTCCAGAAATATCTGAAAGGCTGCATGTTACACTCTCTGTGTGTGCATATGTATGTGTTTTCAAGTTGCTTTTCAACTTATGAAGGCTCCTTTTATGTCATGGTGGGTTTTTTTCCCTTAGGCAAAGAATACTCAGAAGTGGTCTTGCAGGTTCCTCTGAAATACTGTATAGGCTACAGTGCCTATTATTTATTGGTGGTCTCTCATCCAAGTACTAACCAGGGCTGCTTAGCTTCCAAGATCTCTCGCTCTCGCTCTCGCTCTCTCTCTCTCTCTCTCTCTCTCTCTCTCTCTCTCTCTGTGTGTGTGTGTGTGTGTGTGTGTGTGTGTGTGTGTGTGTAGCAACTTGAGAAACTGCAAGGTCATCTGCAAGGACTTTGCCCAGGGGACGCCAGGATGTTTTTTTTGATGTTTTACCATCCTTTGTGTTCAGAGTTGATCCAATACCATTAGAGTATGTGTAGGCTCTGCATATTTCACACATATCCTGTAATCTTATAGGAGTCAAGTGTTTTGCTATATTCCTACATGCTCCAACATCTTACTTAAAGTATATGTAGTGTTGTAAACAAAACATCTACTTCCTTTTGATCTTCCTTCCTTGATGAACTGGTTTCTATCTTTCTGTCTGCCTCTCTTTAATCTAGTGGTACTTAAAGGAAGTCATGTTTTCTGATTATTTTTAATATGTGTTAGGCACAGTGGTGGCAAAGTGTAACATGTGGTCAGTGGTCACCCTGACCCTGCCACAATAATAACAATAACAACAGCAGCAACAACTTAAAACCTTTGTTATTTTAGAAATGTTTCAATCTTGAGAGATTGACTTTTTTCTAAATAGTAAATGATTTCTAGTCACTTCCAGTTTTAAAAACTACTCCCCCACCCCCCAGATGTAAATCATACCCAGGCAGAATTGTTTCCCATTGGCCCTTACAGAAAATGAGGGGCCTTCTATATTTTTTTAAAATGAGGATTAGGTATGCATGAAGTCCACAGACTTCAGGCAATTGCCTATTCTCTTTTGGGATTTCTGCTTCAATTTTATCTTGCTTGATACAGAGTGATGAGAGCAGTAATAACAAAGACTGGTGTCACCGCCTGTCCCCTTGGTGCTATCCTATGTCCTTTTGATGCCAACACATAACAGCTTCTTGCGCTGTTAATTGCTTTCTTAACTGCTAAATGGAATTGTGTAAGAATTATTGCTTGAAAAAGCCAGTTTCTCTTTGTTCCTCTCAAATCCCCATGTTAACATAGCAGATGTTGCACATAAAAGGCTGTTTATAATAAACATATGATATCGTTGCCATCTGACATGAAACTGATATATATATGATGATGAACATTTTGAACAGAATGATCCAAGTTACATGTGCAGCTAAAACTGAAGCAAACTTGTAGCTGTTCCTGTGGTGGAAACTGACTAATGGTCCTACTTGTTCCTTTGTGCAATATTCTCTGTTGGTTGTCATAGAATCAATAATACATGCATTAATGACTTTGTCAGAATCTGTCCAAAAACAAAAGTATTCCCAAAGAATAAAACTTGATGGTATCTTGACAATTATGTTATACATTTTCCTGCAGTGAGTACATTTTTTCCTACAGCGAGTAAACCTTGTATGATGCTCCTATTTAAAAATTACTACCAATTTCAAGTTTTGCTCAACTATCCAGATATTTATTATTTATTTATTTATTTGCTATGCTTCTATACCGCCTCTCTCAGCCCAAAGGCGACTCGAGGCGGTGAACAAGCGGCAGCAAGTGCCCACATACAACACATCATAATAAGATAAAAACAATAATATAAAACTACAGAATACAAAACTCAGCTCCACAATCTTAAAATCGGTTTCCGTTTCGTTGTCATACTAATCCTTTGATCTCGATTAATTAAAGTTCGTCTGCGAATGCTTGCTCGAACAGCCAAGTCTTGACTTTCTTACAAAATATCAGGAGGGAGGGGGCCGATCTGATGTCACTAGGAAGGGAGTTCCAAAGCCGAGGAGCCACCACTGAGAAGGCCCTGTCTCTTATCCCCGCCAGCAAAGCTTTGGATTCAAAGTGGGAACTGTGTTTAGCTCAAAGCAATATTTTAAAAACATCTTGTTAAGGCCTTTGATCCTGCCTATGGCATGAGATCATATCGTCATCCAAGATGGCCCAGGATTCCAGATACCACAGTAGGGTCTTCTCAAGGGTGATATCACAGTTGCTGAATATTGCCACTATGAATTTTAGACAGGTACCAACTTTGAACAGGTGTTTGTGGTTGTTGAAAACAAACCTTTCCCAATAGGACTATGATTAGAAACTTAGTCTATATATTTTATTATTTATTTATTTACTATATTTCTATATCGCTCCTCTCAGCCTGAGGGCGACTCGAGGTGGTTTACACATGGCAACCAGTGCCCACAATGTAAAATACAATTAAAATACAATTAAAAATATTAAACCAAGAACAAGTAATGTCCTAAATGTTGAGGGAAATCACATGACCTCTTTCCATTCCTCCACCTTATTATCATCATCCCCATCATTTAAATATTATTTTTTCATCTCCATGTGACTTCTGTGCCCTCCGGCCTAGACTACTCCAGGGGGAGCAAAAGTATGTCAACATTGATTTCAGGGGACATTTGAGTAAAAGATTATTTAACATTTATTAATAAAAATATTGTTTAAATTCCTCATGGGCTGCAAAAAATGTCTAAGGGAAATGCATGTTTCTTGCATGCTCATTTATCTCATTTCTATGTAAGCCAGAGATACGTGATAGTAAATATCTATGGAATTGTTCATAGTAACTGGACATGTATTTTTATTGGTGACACTATGCACCGTATGTTTTTACTCATCCTTGGAAGTATTTCATGATGAAATGCACAATATAAATGTTACAAGTAAATGAACAATGAATACCCACTTCAGGGATGTTCAGATAGTCTTTAGAATGTTGTACAAGGGACCATTGGAATATCTTGCTTTTCCATAATAACTACAGCTGAGGCCCAGGTGGTAGTTTCTAGGGGACGACTGTTGCCCATATGCCTAGAATGAAGAAGAAAAGCAGTGAACAGAATAAAAAGAAGTGGGTACTTATTGAGCACAGCTGCACTTGCACTGCTTGCCATGTAAGTGAGCCCTGAGAAAACCTTCAGGTCTGTCCCTTGCTAGCAAATGACTTACATAGATTATCTCCTGCAGATCTGCTTGAAAACATTGCTCCAATGCATTCTCAGAATAAATTATATTTACTGGAGGGACCATTTAAATGTTGTTTAAATCATTTGTTTATAAAGATTTCCCAGATTATTCCAATATCACCATTACTTAGCACAGTAATTACTTTGTATTTAATTTGCTTAGCAATTAAACTATCAATTAAATATTTGCCTACACAATATACTCCTTGGCAAATGAATTAATTAGTATTAAATGTTAAGAAATTGCTGTTAAACAGCAGGCATAATGCTATAAAAGAATAGATTAGCCACATTGCTTTGCCACAATTAATAATTATTACATTAATTAAATAAATGCCAAACATTTCCCTTTCTCACTTTGAAAGCAGAAATAAAATATTAGAGGATCAAATCAAATCTGGAAAGAGGATAACATTTACTCAAAATGTTCATTGCTCTGTACAGCTTTTCTTTTAGCAGGGTTGACTGAATGAGCAAGATTATGGACACAAAACTTTATGACTGGTGTTACTCCAACATCTTTGACTTTTTATAGTGTCCACAGAGGGTAAAACCTGTTGGGCCAAAAAGTAAGCTGAGATGCAAGAAAACTTGGCTAAGGTTGAAACACTGTTCCCAGTCAAAATTGAGGTTAATCATGATAAAAGGTTTCTGTTCTTTTATCGTACTTTGTATTAGTTCAAACCGTGTTAACTGATGACTTTCTACACAGTCAGCTCAACACCAAGATTTCCATTCTGTGCGCAACCAAGCAATGGAGATGATTACAAGGGCCTTTGCTTTGCTGGATTCCGAATTTCAAAAGCTCGAAATGTAGGTATTCTGTGGCATTACCAAAATATCTGTTTGATTGAATGCTTCATTGGGAAACATGGTTGGGCTGCATTTAATTGGATGGGATCAACATCCTTATGGCACAAAAGTAATGAAAAGTTCATTCCTATATATGTAGCATTCCTATAGGCAGATAATTTTTCAATAATTTTCTTCGTAAAAGAAGTAATGAAAAAATTTAGTATTTTTTCTCACTATGACAAAACTTTTGAAAACCAGTTTTCAATGGCCATTCTCAGTTCTGGAATTATTTTGAGTTAAGGGGTTGCACATGGTTGTTTTGTTTAAGAAACAACATATTTTGCTTAGAAAGTAATATCTCTGTGCAGGCATATTATTTTTGCTGTTTTCTATACAAACAAACCATATGCACATTTTGTACAAAATAAATATCAATTTGAAGCATTTTCTACGTGGAAAGTTATATTTTTGGAGAATACCAGCTGTTAGAATTTCTGGGAGTTGAAGTCCAAAACACCTGGAGGGCCGGTAATTGCCCACCCCTGTTCTAAACAGTCAATGTCCTTGTCAGTCCAGGATTCATCTTATCATAGTTTCATAGCACTTGAGAAACATGTTTCCAATCATTTTTAATATTTTCAGATATTTCTCAAATCCCTACACCCTTTGATACTTTAAAATATGAGAGAATCTCACTGCAACTAAAATGTTTCACTGCATTAAATAATATATTTCCTAGGAATCTTAGTAATTTGAAACAAAGATGAGGCAGGAAATACTGGTCAAGTGATAGTAAAATAGGTAGAATTTAAAAACATTATTTAGGCAAAATGGAAATACAGATGATTGACACAAGTTGGTTCTAGAGTAGCTTCTTCTATCAGATAAATTTTCTCCATATTAATTAATTTATTCATTCATGATAATATTTTCAGTATACATATATTATCCAATCACCAATGTTTTCTGGGCAGTTTACAGTAACCATAAAAATGTAAATAGAAAGTCTAAAGCAATGCAAAAGAATCAACATCACAAAACCAGTGTTTTGTCACAAAAAATGATATTTCTTAGGGCACATGTTGATTTCAAGCTGAAGCTGGTTTTGCTTCCTACAAAAACATGTGAGTTGTAACCTTGTGGGGTTGATGGAGTTTTTCTGCCTGAGAGCCTCAGCTGCTTCAACAGGAGAACGGTTTCCAGGATTCCCTTGGGGAGATGCTATGACAAATCCTTTAAAACAGGTTTGAATTCTCCAATGCCTCTGTTGGTCATTGTTGAAAAGCCAAATGAGTAAGCAGACGGGAAAATATTCAGCATTAACTCTTTAATGAAATATATTGTGGTAGTTGCAGTAGTTGATTTGCTTTCTTAAGAGTGGCAAGTTGCAGCATATAGACATGTTCATCAGTATAGATTCTTGGAGACTTAGGTGTTTATCTATTGTTTAATAACTGTTTAATTTATATCAAGTGGTTGTTTAACCTGTATTAGCAATAGGTACTGTCTTACCTTGGACATTCCAGGTTTTTTGTTTTCTTTTTTACAAGGATTGACAGCTATTTTAGTACACTTATGTAGCTATGTTTTTGATACTAATGCTATAAAACCATAGTGGCAATGTCACCATGTCATATACGATTAGACTGCATTATGAGTCAAAACCACTCAATGCTAAAAGCAGGGGGGGGGCAAGAACAATGCTGCACAGAGGTCGCAATCATCATAAGGTCAAAAAAAGTGTGTGTAGGTTGCAATATACGTACAGCCCAACTGATTCATGCTGTATAAAGTTCTGAGACACTTTTAAGTACTTCAGTTTAGTGTTCTAGCTAAGGATGGGTCCTTTAAAAAAAAGTCTTAACACATGGGATATGTTTAGTTATAAAAATACTAAACTCATAATTTGCTTTGGACCACTACTTGCCCCTGATGTGTATCTTGATTAGCCCTTCTCAAATATTTAGATGTATAGGAGTACATCTTCCATAATCCTCTGCCAAAATGGCCAATTACCAGCATCTTGGGAAGGATAGACTTTAATCTATGGTTCTGCTTTTTTAAAAAAACAAACAAACAAAACAACAACTACTTTTTATTCTCAGTGCAAAGGCTGAATTGCTCCAAGCAACATCGGCTTTCCAAGAGGAAAAAGAGCAATATGACATACACTTTAAAAATCAACACAAGGTAGGTTATTGTTCTTCCCACCTGGCACAATGTATTGCTGTTATCTCTTTCCACAGCCTTTATTTAGGATAGGTTGAACATTTCATTGACTTCAATATTAGATTTTATCATATCATCGACAAACACTTCTTACCCAGATGAATTTTCTCTAAATCCAGGACCTCCAAGACATGCTAGAAAAACACAAGGCTCAAAATGAAGCATGGCTCAAATCCAGAGCTGAAGAAAATGACAAGGAAAGAAAAGAACTCTACAAACTGAGGGTAAGTATGGACAAAATGAAAGTGGGAGGGCCATGACTAGGGAAAGAATCAGGGTTTCTCTGTTCCATGTCTGCTCTTCTTAGCAGTATGTTGGGTAGGTGCCAATATTATTCTACCTCGAGATCTTCCAAATGAAAGATTTAGAGCAGTGGTTCTCAACCTGGGGGTCGCGACCCCCAGGGGGGTCGCGGGGGCATTTTCTGGGGGTCACGAAGACGCCTCGGTTGGCCCCGCCCCCTCTGCCTCTCGAAAATGGCTGCCGGCTCCTGTGTGAGCCAAGCAGCCAGGTGCTTCTGGTTGGCTCCTCCTCCTCTTCCTGCGGGGGAGTCAGGAGGAGGAGGTAAACACGTCTTGTGAGGGGAAAGTTTGCCTCTCGTCCCTGCCGGCCTCGGAGGTGGCAAAAAGTGTTCAGGAGGAATTTGCGACTTAGCGGCAAGCAGAAGCAGCGGCATGGGTTTGCACCGGGGGGGGGGGGGGAAGCACCATTCTGGCCATTTCTGCCCGGGAACATGGTGTCTGGAGCAAGGTCCCATCGCGCCTTCCTTCCGAGGATGCGCGGCCTCGCGCATTTACGAAGTGGGAAGAAACATGTACGAAGTGGGGGGCTCGTTCTCCCCTTTGCTTACCCATTTTTTTCTTTTCTCTCTGCCTTCCCTCCCTTCCCCTGGTGCTTGAGAGAGAGCGAGAGCGCGCGCGTCACAACACGCCTCCTTGTGCGCCTCTCGCCGCAGCTTTGAGGCAGAGAGAGAGAAGAAGGGCTAAGCAAGGGGGCGAGCGAGCCCCTGCTTCGTACATGTGTCTTCCTCTCTCCGGGCCGCGCCTGTTGTGTTTGGTTGATGGTAGGGAGGCGGCAGCCCTTTGCTCCCTCCCCACTGCCTTTTTTGCACAACTTTCAGTGCTCCGCCATGGGGAGGGGAGGGGCGGGGGCAGAGGCTAGCCCTTTGCTTTCTCCCCCTGTCTTCCCCACTGGCCATGGGGCCGCTGTAGTGCCAAAACTTGCATTTTAAAAGGCATTGGGGAGAGGGAACGAAGGGCCTGATTTTTCCTCTACCTTCCCCACAGGCTGCAAGGCCAGCAAAGTGCCAAAAGTGGCGAAAAAAGCAACGCTTGGGGGTGGATCCCCCAAAGTGGCACGAATAGCTGCTTTGCCGCTTCCTCTCTTTCCTCCCGCAACGTGCATGGGACGAGCGAATACAGGGGGAGAAAGCAAAGGGCCAGCCTCCGCCCCTGGCGCTGAAAGTTATGCAAAAAAAGGCATTGGGGGGAGAGAACAAAGAGCCTGCCGCCTACCCCCGCCATCCCCACAGGCTGTGGGGCCAGCAAAGCACCAAAAGCGGTGCAAAAAGGGATGCGTGGAGGGTGAACAAAGGGCCTCTGACTCTCCTCAAGGCCATCCATGCAGGCTGCAGGGGCCCACAAGAGTGCAGGCGACGGAGGGTCTTTCCCTCGCCCCCAGTGCATTCTAGTCATCAAAGGTACATCTTCAAAGTAAGTTCATAACGCAGCTAACATCAGTTGTTAAGTATAACAGATGATGGCATTTGCAGTACTTTCAATCACATCATCTGTTGTCCATATTCCTCCAAACCCCTCCCTTATGTTTTGTCATGCGACTTCTGTATGCCGAGTTTGGTCCAATTCCATTGTTGGTGGAGTTCAAAATGATCTTTGATTGTAGATGAACTATAAATCCTAGCAGCTACAACTCCCAAATGACAAAAATCAATCACCCCCCTACCCCACCAGTATTCAAATTGGGGTATATTGAGTATTTGTGCCAAATTTGGTCCAGATCCAGGGTTGTTTGGGTTCAGAGTGCTCTCCAAATGTAGGTGAACTACAACTCCAAAACTAAAGGTCAATGCTCACCAAACCCTTCCTGTATTTTCTGTTGGTCATGGGAGTTTGTGTGCCAAATTTGGCTCAGTTCCATTGTTGGTGGAGTTCAAAATGCTCTGATTGTAGGTGAACTATAAATCCCAGCAGCTACAACTCCCAAATAACAAAATCAATCCCCCCAACCCCACCAGTATTCAAATTTGGGTATATTGAGTATTTGTGCCAAATTTGGTCCAGATCCAGGGTTGTTTGGGTTCTCAGTTCTCTCCAAATGTAGGTGAACTACATCTCCCTAAATCAGTGTTTCCCAACCAATGTGCCGGGGCACACTAGTGTGCCGTGAGCGATCATCAGGTGTGCCGTGGGAAATTGGAACCCTTTTAGTACTTTCTGTTGGTAATGAGAATTCAATATACCAAGTTTGGTTCAATTCCATTGTTGCAAGAGTTCAGGATGCCCTTTGATTGTGTGTTAACTATAAATCCCAGAAACTGTAACTCCCAAATGTCAAGGTCTTTCCCCCCAAACTCCATCTGTGTTCACATTTGGGCATATTGAGTATTCATGCCAAGTTTGGTCCTGATCCAACATTGTTTCAGTCCACAGTGCTCTCTGGATATAGGTGAACTACAACCCAAGGTCCATGTCCACCAAACTCTTACAGTATTTTCTCTTGGTTATGGAAGTTCTGTGTGGGAAGTTTGTGTCTTTCTGCCATTCCTGCCAGGATATCTATGTTGTGTTCATCAAAATAGGTCCAGGTTTCACACTGAGTGTATAAATACATTTAAAAACATATTAACTATATGTATGACTGTGTTAGAGTGTCATTTTGGTTGGTAGTGTGCCCCAGGATTTTGTAAATGTAAAAATGTGCCGCGGCTCAAAATAGGTTGGGAAACACTGCCCTAAATCACTGCCATTTCTTCCCAAAACCCCTCCAGTATTTTCTGTTGGTCATGTGGGTTTTCTGTGCCAAGTTTGGTCCAGTTCTGTAATTTGTGGGGGTCTCAGTGGTCTGTGGAAGTCAGAGATGACTGGATTGAAGGTACTGCAAATCCCATCATCTGTTTCCATACTCTCCCAAACATTGTTTTTGTGATTAATCACTATGCTTTAATTATGTTCAATTTGTAAAAATGAAAATACATCCCGAATATTAGATATTTGCATTAGAATTCATAAGTGTAGCAAAATTATTTATGAAGTAGCAACGAAAATATAGTTGGGGGTCACCACAGCATGAGGAACCTTATTTAGGGGTCACGGCATTAGAAAGGTTGAGAACCACTGATTTAGAGCAACTGATTGTGAGATACTTAGGTTTTTCACAAAGAACGTAGTGGTGGGGGCAATCTAGTTTTCACATAAAATTAAGTACCTGGAGCCAAAGTTGCTGCTAACTTATTTTCCTGTACTCCAAAGCCTTTAAGTAATCTTTCCACTACTCAGTAACAATAATAGAGCTGAGGTCTGCAGGGAGAAAATTTGGCAAATCAGGTGTAGGGAAGCTGTCGTCTTCCAGGCTTTGTGGAACTATGACTCCCAGCATCCCCTGGCTTTAGGCTGCATTAGTTTGGGACAGTGGGATACAAAATCCAATAAAATCTGGAGAACTGCAGCTCTACTTGCTTCCCATTAAACATCTAGAACAGGGGTGCTCATTAGGTAGATCGCGATCTACTGGTAGATCGCGTAGGGCGTCCTAGTAGATCGCAGGCAGGGCGGGAGGAAGGTTCAGTCCTGCTCCGCAGGCTCCTAATGCCGCCCATGTGCTGCTGGCCCTGAGTTATCTGAGGTCCTTTCCACACAGTTGAATGAAATCCCATGTTATCTGCTTTGAATCAGATTATATGGCAGTGGGGACTCGGAAAACCCAATTCAAAGTAGATATTGTGTTATATGTTTCACATTTCTGTAGTGGGTAGGTAGATCATTTTGACTTGGTTGTTTTATAAGTAGCTCGCATGCTGAAAAAGTGTGAGCACCCCTGATCTAGAATGTAGCAAGGTACATTCAAGGCATTGGGAATTGATTTTGCAGATCTCCCCTTCATGCTCTGTCTTTTGGGAAAACTAAAAGTATTTTCAAACTTTAGTTGGTTGATTCCACTAATATTAAGGGACAGCTGTAAAGCAATTTAATATCAACAGAAAACTAAAAGGAATAGGATAGTTATTCCTTCCTTTCACACACAGCAGAGCTGATGCTTGCTCTAAATAGAGCCCTATGTGCCCACTATAAAACAACATGACTTTACTATTGTATCTCCATTTCCACTACTCTCATGCCAGTAGTATTATTGCCCTTAGGGATCCTCTGCACAGAGTTGGCATCACTAGTCCCAACATTTATTTGGCGTTTGGGTGCACCCACATTATGGTGAAGTTCGAGCCTTCGTCACTGAATTTTGCAGTCAGCAACACTGATAGTCTAATGGTGCCCCCCCCCCCCCAATTGTGCTTTTTGCTCACTTGTTGTGTTACTAGGGGAAATGACCAAAAGAGATTCTTGCCCCACCCATGAGAAACTAATCCCCAGGATTAAACTGCCAATAATAAGCACGTTTCTACTTCAAAAAAGCAGAGCAACCTAATTTAATGCATGCATCTTTTTTCTTTGTCCTTGCACTACGGAGTGATCTGGGCAGAAATGCAATGATGATTCACACAGTTCTGACTCACTGCATTAAAGTGTTTTTAGAGAACATAATTTGGTATAGCCTGCAGCTTCTTGGAGTGTTTGTGGTCTTTCAAAAGAAAATGTCGAGGACTTCAGGTTAATTGGTGATGTGAAAGTAATACGTTTTAAAAAATTGATTAGCACAAATTCATTTTTATTAATTATCTCAGTTTAAGAAATCCTTAAATTCATTTAAAATGGTTGGAATTCAACTGGAAAAAATTCAAAACAAACAATGAAATCATTTGACCCACCTATTGTTTAATTAATTCAGATGAAAGAGGAGTTGGGGCAAGAGTTTTTGTGTTTGTGTACATGTTTTTCAGTTAGCCACTAGTATGATTTGATTTAAACAAAGTGCAAAATAACATGTTACAATTGCTGAAATGGCCTTTCCCTTGTAATTATCAATATATTAAAACATATTTTACCTTCAAATGCTGAAAGCCAGTGTGATGTAATTGTCTGGGACTGTTAGACTTGGACAGAGAGATCAGGGTTTGAATCTCACTCATTATGGAAACCCACTGGCAGGGCTGTAATCAAGGGGGAGGGTTAGTTTTGATACACCCCCCAAAAAAAAATTCAGGTTAAAAAACTGGTTTACTCATTAATTTTAACTGGTTAACACTTCCCCATACTAAGTCTATGAGAAGCAAAAAATTAAACAAGTCCCTCCAGAACTGCAAGCACTATCTCAAGCAAATGTTGACAATTTATTCAGAGTTATTACTTGCGCCAAAAGCTGATATCGTGGAAGCAACCACAAGTTGGCCCACCCACAACTGGGCATGGGAGGGATTTGAAGCCCCCCATGAAGGAGACATGAAAATTGATTTAATTAAGTCTATCTAAAATATAGAATGAACCATACTACTTAAATTATTTTGTGTTATGGAACTACTTCTGATACGCTAAAAAGTTTTTCTTCAAAAACCCCTCCCCCCTTATTATTTTTTTCTGGCTATGGTCCTGCCCACTGGGCAACTTTGAACAAATCTCATTCTCTCAAAGGAAGACAATGACAAACTATCTCTGTATAAATCTTGCCAAGATCACTCCATAATTGGGTCACCATACGTTGATTTGAAGACACATAACAACCATATGCTGTCTTGCTTGTAAGTCTGCCTTAACACAGTAGTTTTACTTCTAAATAAATGCAGAGCTCCATATCGAAGGCATCCATTCCATTCCTTTATGAAACTGAGCACACATACATCTCAGAGCCTTATCATGAGGCAGGATAATTGCAGTTGCATCAGGATAAAAGTGCCTTTGGTTGAGGCTTATTGCATGACGCCAGTGTTTTTATGTTGTTCTCCCATGGCAAGTCGGCACAACTTGTGTTTGGGACTCCAACTCCCAGAAGTCCTAGACAGCTTGTCCAATGGTCAGGAATTTTGGAAGCTGAAGTTCAAAACATCTAGCAGGCCACAGGTTGTGCAGGCCTGTCCCATGAGATACTGTTCAAAAAGCAGTTCTTCCTAAAACAAATTGTTAGTCTGCAATCCCAATCCTTTACATTATTTTTGGCCCCACAGCCATGAATGCTTCGCTTTCCTTGTGCCTCCCCAATATCATAACTAGAGAGGTGCTAGTATGGATATACTGATATGCAAGTATCTGTACGCACAAAGCTTCTTTCAAATTTTTTTAGTCACCCAGGAAAAAGCTACTTCCTGGTGGTAATGCTCACCTCCCACCAACTAGTTCCCCCTCCTATCACTAAATCCTTCCCATGACTACACAGCGAAGCAGTGCCACCTAGAGGACTAACTATATACATAAAAGTCCATCTTTTCTGTAAAACCTCGGGGTAAAAGGCACAATTTTTTAAAAAATAAATTAAAGCTTCCAAAAAACACATCACAAAGAAATTATAACAGATTAGTATCATTTTAAGACTGTGTAGACAAGTCCATTTAACCCAATCCTGCACAAAGCTACTAATATTTACATGTTCCACACACCTATATTTTTATAACTAGAGTTAATTCCTGATAACAAGAATTTCATGGCTGTTTTCACCTTGATGATTAGACAGAAAAGTTTAAAATGAAGTTTCCTCATAAAAGGCCCCATATAAAATCCAGATTATCTGCTTTGAACTAGATTATATGGCATTGCAGATGCACACAATCCAGTTCAAAGTAGATAATCTGACCAGATACTGGATTATATGGCAATGCAAATCCAGTCAAAGAGGTAAAAGTAGGAATATCCTTATTTCTTTGACTCTAAAATACACGCTTCCCCCAATATAAACATATCTAAAAACGGGGTGAGTCTTCAAATTGAGGATGTATCTATTCTGTTGATGATATTGAAATCTCAGTGCATTTTACAATCAATGATGTCTTAAAATCAAAGAAATACAGTAACAGGGAGCAAATGAGTTTATAGGATTGGTTTGAGAAAATGCCATTGTTGTGTTTTATGGTTCATTCTTATGGCTTGTGAAATATAGCTAACATTTTTCCCCCACAGGAAGAGATTCTATATGATCAGGAAAGGTTGAGAGATGAACAGCAAAGCGTTCAGCGGCACAACCAGCAGCTCCTTTCTATAATGCAGCAGTTCAAAGGAATGTGAACAGTTTGCCGAATAAAGCCTGGTCACATGTACTAGATCATAGCAACAACACAGCACCCCTTGAACAACTGAGCTCTTATGTCTAGTGTAACAAAGCTCCAGTTACCATACAAAGTGAAGATTGATCTCTCTAAGTTTCCATTCAGCCTGAGGATGAAGGCTCAATTAAATTCCCTTCCTCTTTTTAAAAACACGACAAGCCTTTAATTCAGTATTCTTTTTTACACACACACAAAAAAAATCAAACATGTCTCTGAACATATAAGAATGAAATTAATTTTAAAGTCTGACATGGTAAAAAGAAAAACCAGAATAAATGCAATGCTGCCCTTACACAATATATACTTTCATAATATATCATTTAAAAAAATAAAATGCTTTGGAAAAATGGGGGAATTTTTTTTGTTAGGAAGCTATTTTGTCTTTATTGGGTTTTTCCAACTGGTAGACTGGAGTGTATCATCATGAAAAATATCTTCTCCATCCCTAACCAATATAATGGTGAAGTTGGAAAGTGTAACAGTAATAAATATTAAACAGAATATATTTGATTATTAAAGCAGACGTGATGAGTGAAGTGACATTTTTAATTCCTCTTCATTGCAAATACCTTGATATACCTGATCTGCATTGTGTGTTCTTAATTTTTGGTGGATGCTGGTACATTGTGCTGTGAACTTTTAATTATGAAAAATTCCCCAGACATCCATTACGATGTTAGATATTTGACTATGTCTTTGTATGTATGCATACATTCATATCTTGATCTGAAAGGATTAAATATGTTATGTTTAAAATATCATGGAAGAAATTATTCGTGCTTCTTGCATATATACATATAGCCAATTTCTTGTAAATTAATCAATGAAGAAAGGAAGTCCTGGCTGGTTTCTTTGTCTATAATGTACTACTCTGGTTTTAATATTTTATTAGGCTATTTTGAAAACCCATACATAGCTATACAAAAGGAAATCCCACAGGAATTTATAGCAAGATTACTTTTTTATATAGTTGGAGTCTCAGTATACAAAGAGTTTTACAAACTGTATTGCTTTATCATTGGAACAATCTAAAGATTATAAATAGGATAAAGCTGCTGTTCTTTTGCAACTGAGAAATGGTTAAGCGAAAGCCAGATGTTCTCAGTTTTTGTTAGATTTGCTTTCTCTGCATAGTGACTTTTGTAATTGTGTAATGTTGCTCTAACTTTTATTTATTTATTTATTATTTGTGTTATTTGTCTACTGCCCTTCTCAGCCCCGAAGACGACTCAGGGTGGTTTGTGGTGTTGGCAACAATACAATAGAAAAAACACGAGCGGGCTGGTAAACAAACCAGTGGAAACAATGGTGAAACGATACAATGTAATAAACCAAGTATAATACTAAACAGTGGTGTATCGTGTCAAATAGAGATCATACATACACCACTGTTTACTATTATACCTGGTTTATTACATTGTATCGTTTCACCATTGTTTCCACTGGTTTCCACTGGCAACAATACAATGCCATCGATTAAAAACAGTATAAAACATCAAAATTGACCCTCCCCTGATAAAACATTAAACATTATTAAACACATCACATAAAATAACATCACTTATCACACAAAGACATAGCCGTTGTCTGTAAACAGTTCTGGGTCATTGCACTTTCAATTTTCTCTTTAACTTTAAATATTTCTATGATAGGCCAAATGCTTGGTTCCACAGCCAGGTCTTTAGCTGTCTCCTAAAGGTCAAGAGTAAAGGGGCCGACTTGATATCACTCAGGAGTTCCACAGTTGTGGGGCCACCATTGAGATGGCCCTGTCCCTTGTCCCCATCAACCACACCTATGAGGCCAGTGGGGCTGAGAGCAGGACCTCCCCAGGAGATCTTAATCTACAAACTGATTCATAGATTTTCAATCTAATATTTTTAGAAAATACAGATAGTTAAATCGAAAGGGCAATGAAACTGCCAAGAGTAAGCATCCTTAGTGGGATTTGCATCTGGGTGTGTTAAATCAAACTGTTAAGAAAAATAACAGTTTTAATATCACCATCTTTTTCAAGCAGCGACTAAGGTCCTTTTAGTTAGGAGGAGAAGGAACTAGTGGCATATAGGTTTACGAAATAGTCTTTTGACATATAGAGCCGATGAGCATGCTTTATCCAGCAGGGAGTAAATGTAAGCATTTCTAGCCAGAGAAGTAATGTCGTTACCATGGAATTCCAACTATTCCTGCACCATAACTCTATAATAATATTAAAACATGGAGGGGTGTTTTTAGTGTCATTTAAGTGCAAGTCCATCATTCTTCAAGAATATGAGATTGCTTTCCCCTCGACATCAACAGAAAGAACTTAGTATGCCATCTCATCAGTATTCTGTGGAGAGACCTTAAAGCTATATAGCTTAAAGCACTTTCCTTGGATATGTATGAATACCAAATTCCAACTAGCATGAAATATGGTTGCTATGGCACTTAGCCACCCAAATGGAAAAGGCCTCTATTCAACCTCGGTTAGCATCATGCTGTTTAAATCTTGGGAAATCTCAAAATGAACTTTCCAGTTTACAAAATATTTCTTAATATATTTTCCCTTGCTTGTCTTACAGGCATAATTAGGATGTAGATGTTTAGCAGATCCCAAGGCATGCATTTCTGCCAGAAACACTTAATTGTTCAAAGTCTAGCTCTCTATCTTCAGTAGGAGCTAACATTTCCTCTCATGTTTCCATGTGTTCACGTTATATTAAGAAACTGAAGTTACTGTGTGCACTATGTAATCTGTTTGGCAGTCTTCTTTTTGAGTGTTTAGAACAGCAACAGATAGATAGGACCTGTCACATCAGTTCATTTATCTGGTACCTTGGCTGTACTTTCCATTGTAGAGTACTGTACAAAAAGGATTTGATCAAGACCAAATGTGACACGCACAGCCCCCATGACCCACTCTACATCCTGCTGCTGTTTGGAGGGGGGTGGACCATGGCCAGTGGGGCTTGCAGTACCTTCACTAAGTTCCCGAGACCACTGCAAGCCACATAAACATCTAATAGGAACCAACCTTGGCACACAACGCCTTCCTCAAATTACCCAGGCACCGCCGGGTCCCCAAGCTAGTCTATAATAAACAAGAAGCAAGGATAATGGTCAATGGTCAGTAGAGGTACGAGACAAGGTTGCCCCCTTTCCCCACTTTTATATACAGTATATTAGTATTAGAAATATTGTTGAAATCTATTAGAGAAGATGAGAATTTGAAAGGAACCAAAGTGAAAAAAGAACAATAGAAAGTTAAAGACTTTGCCGACGGCCTCATATGTATAGTCAAAAACTGATTGAATAATATAAAAAAACTGGCTAGGTAAAATTAATGAATTTTTGCAAATATTCAGGATTTAAAATAAGTAAGAACACAATGATGAAGTTAACCAAAAATATGTCGAAACAAAGACAAGAAAAATCACAGGTATTCAAATTGTGAAAAAGATCAAATACTTAGGAATACATATTACAGCATCAAATGCACAACTCCTCAAAAATAACTATGAGGAGAAATGGAAAGAGATCAAAAAAGACCTGGAGAATTGAAGATACTTAAATTTATCTTTAATGGGCCGAATAGCAATGGTCAAAATGAATGTATTGCCAAAACTTCTATACCTTTTTTTAGAATCTCCCAATAATAAGAAATATGGCAACATTTAAAAAATGGAATACAGAATTGGCAAAATTTATTTGGAAAGGGAAAAAAGGCAAGAATAAAATTTGATAATCTGAAAGACGAAAAAAATAGAGGAGGTTTAAGTTTGCCAGACCTAAAATTATACTTTGAGGTGTGCAGTATCGACTAGCTAAAAGATTGCATATTTTTAATAGAACTAGAATATTAGCATTAGAGGGCTTGGATCTTAGATAAGGTTGGCATGCCTAACTTTGGTACAACAAAAGAAAATCAGAGAAAAAATTTGGGAATCATTTTATCAGAGCATCCCTAATTAAAATTTGGGGAAAATATAAAAATAAAATTTATACAAAACCCCCACGTTGGATCTCTCAGATGGAGGCCTGCCAAATAAGAGTATTGAGTGGAGAAAGTTGGCCCACTTACAAAGAAATTTTAACCAAAAAGGGGGGGGGGGGTCGTGACAATGAAGACACAGGAAGAATTATATCAAATAAATAAAAGGATATCCTGGTACTAATATCTACAAATAAGAGAACAATTTTAAAAAGACAATTTAGGCTTTATGGATAAAGATTCCCCATGGGATAAAATGCTACAAACACAAAATAAACTTATTACAAAATTTTATTTTTTAAAAAACTATTGAAAAAGAAAATATTAAAGATTGTATGGTCAAATGGGGCAGCCAATATAGGCCATCATATTAGATTGGAAGATTGGGAAAATATGTGGATAAGGAAAATAAAATTTACAGCCTCATATGATATATGAGAGAATTGGTATAAGATGTTTTACCGATGGTATATAACACCTGTTAAACTTTCAAAATGCTATAAAAATATCAATGAGAAATGCTGAAAATGCAGAAAAGAAAGAGGAACATATTAGGTGGAGCTGTGAAAAAGACAATAAATATTAGAAAGAAATCCATAAAGCAACTCAAGAGATTCTTCAATTTAAAATTCAATTCAAATCAGAATACTTCCTACTGGGGATTATAGACTTTGATTTAAGAAAGTTCTCTTTAGCTATATAACATCTGCAGCTAGAATAGTATATGCCCGATATTGGAGGGGAGAAGAAATCCCAAGTAGAAAAGAGTGGTTAACTAAAATGTTGGAAATTAGAAACATAGATTGCCTGACTCATCAATTAAGAAATAAACAAACCAAAATAAAAGGAGATTGGAGTTTATTAATAGGGTTTATGACAAAAGAAAAAATGGAAATATGGACATAATTATTAACAAGAGAAGGTCCGAAAGCCCTTTTAACTTTGAAGAAGAAGATTTAGTATGGAAGAAGAGATAAAAGAAGATACAACTTCCCAGAAACGAGAAGACAGGAAGCCAACTGCTTACCCCTTCCCTTTCCCTCCTATCTTAAAACTCTTCCCTTATTCTTTTACCCTTACCTAATCCCAAACACCCCCTTCCCTCCCTCCTGACCCCTCTCCTCCTCCTACTCCTCCCCTTCCCCCCCCCCCTTCCCCCCTTTTTATTTAAACTGGAAATGTTCTAAAAAAGATTTTTAGGGGGAAAAAAAGAAGACTGGGACCACATTGGCCCTCTTTCAATCTGCTGGAACTTCTCCCGTTCTCCAAGAACTCTCAAAGATTATTGTCAATGGTTCCGAGATGACTTCCACTAGTTCCTTCAATGCTCTTTGGTGTAGTTGATCTGGCCCTGGGGACTTGAACTCATTTAGAGCGGCCAGATATTCCTGGTCAACTTGTTTCCCAATTTGGGGTTGGATGTTATAAAGGCAAGGGGATTTTAAACGTTGAACAAATCCCCCAAGCTGACAGCACTTGTAATAGGTTAAGGCTTGAATGTGCTGGTTTTGCACACAGGCTTTTTACTCCGAGGTAACACTAGGAAGATTCCTATTAATCACATGCTGCCACCATCTAGACTTTGACTTCTTTAGTAAACTGCGTTAGAACTTTACACATAGAGGCAGTGATTATGAACAAAACAATGTGTATTTATGAGAACTTGAACATAAGAACATAAGAACATAAGAAGAGCCATGCTGAATCGGATCTCAGCCCATCTAGTCCAGCATTCTGTATCACACAGTGGCCCACCAGTTGTACACGGGGATCTCGAGCAGAAGGGAGGGCAAAACCCTGACCTGCTCCCGACCCCCCACAACCAGTACCCAGGGAAATCCTGCCTACCTCAACCAACTCCAAGGTGGCACTTGAATGTCCTTTTCAGTAACTACCGATACACTTGGTATCCATGAATCTGTCTAATCCTGCCTTGAAGTTGTTCAGGCTGACAGCTGTCACAACCTCTTCTGGAAGTGAGTTCCATAACCCAATGACCCTCTGGGTGAAGAAATATTTCCCTTTATTAGTCCTAATTTTCCTACCTTGGAGCTTCAGGGAGTGCCCTCTAGTCCTAGTATTTCGTGACAAAGAAAATATTTTTTCTTTATTCACCTTTTCTATCCCATGCATGATTTTATACACAAAACTGGCATTAAGCTTAGTGGTTTCAAATATTAGCACAGAAGTGTATAGTTTCCTTAAATAGTTCAAAACTCAGTTGCAGATAGCACTCCTAACTCCCTCCAGAAATTACTGATAGGATTTCTTCTATAAAAGTAATTTCCCAAACTTCACACACAGACAGTCCTTTACATTGGGATCTGTCTCTCCACACCCCAGCTTTACTCCCCAATAGCTGTACACTTTTAACTAGCTAACACTGCTGTCTAACTGACCAACTTCCGGCTTCACTGATTCTTCTCTACTTTCTCTCTCTCACACACACACACACGCCTTCTCCTTTGACACCCAGACTCCAACTGAAGTCAGGTTTTAAAGCACACCTACTTCAGGGTTTTTTTCCTTTTCCCAGTTTAGCTCCGCCCACTCTCCCAGCCAATTCTAACACTTCTCATTTCCCTCTAAGCTGCTACTAAGCATGTCCCCTCCAGGAAATAAGAATCTAAGATGGGTGTCTCCTTTCTGGGCCTACTTCTTCATGCTTTTCCTACCCTAACAGGTAGGGAATTCATCACAGATGTCCTCTAAATCAGTGCTGTCCAACATCTTCCGGACCGGGGGGCCGGATGTTTGGTCACTGATGATCTGGGGGGCCGCTCGGCCCCACCCCCGGCCACGCCCCCACCACGCCCCCAGCCACGCCCCGGCGGCAGCTGAAGGCGTCACCCAGGGAGGCGATCCAGGCGAAACTCTCCCGCAGCCGGGTTCTCGCTTCCCGCGAGCCATCCAAGCTTGCAGGAGGGGTTTCGCCCGGATCTCGCTCCCTCTGGTCAGAGGGAGCGTGGGCGACAGCTCTCTCGCAGGCCTGGATGGCTCGTGGGGAAGCGAGAATCAGGCGCCGCTTCCCCACGAGCCATCCAAGCCTGCGAGAGAGCTGTCGCCCAGATCTCGCCTCCCTCTGGTCAGGGGGGAAAGGAGGGAGGGAGGAAGGCGTCCTGGCAGGGAGAAGGCAGCGGAACGCTGCCTCTTCCCTGCCAGGCCCCCTCCGTCCTTCCTTTCCTCCCGGAGGCGGCGTCCCAAACGGAACGCCGCTTCCAGGGTGAAAGGAGGGAGGAGGCGTCCTGGCAGGGAGAAGGCAGCAGATCGCTGCCTCTTCCCTGCCAGGCCCCTTCCGTCCTTCCTTTCCTCCCAGAGGCGGCGTCCCAAACGGAACGCCGCTTCTAGGGTGAAAGGAGGGAGGGAGGCGTCCTGGCAGGGAGACGGCCGCGGATCGCTGCCTCTTCCCTGCCAGGACCCCTCCGTCCTTCCTTTCCTCCCGGCGGCAGCGTCCCAAACGGGAGGCGTTGGAAGGGCGGGGGGATGCCCCGTGGCTCCTCCCTCCTTCCAGGCCCCTGGCAGCAGCTGAAGGCGGCGATTTCGCCACCTTCAGCTGCTGCCAGGGTGCCTTGGAAGGGAGGAGGAGCCACGGGCATCCCTTCTCCCTTCCAAGGCATCAGCGCCGCCGAGAGAGGGACAAGGCGGCGGTACAGGGAGAGGGGCCAGCTCTCTTCCTCCTGCCTGTATCGCCTCCGTCCGTCCCTCTCTCAGCGGCGCCGCTGCAAACTGCCTCGCAACAGCTGAGAGAGGGAGAAGGGGCGATACAGGCAGGAGGAAGAGAGCTAGCTGCTCCTCCCTGCCTGTATCGCCCCTCCGTCCCTCTCTCTCGGCGGCGCCGATGCGATGCAGTTTGCATTAGCGCCGCCGAGAGAGAGAGAAGGGGGCGTGTAGGGAGGAGGAAGAGAGCTGGCTCCTCCTCCCTGTACCACTTTCTCCCTCTCTCGGCGGCGCCAATGCAAACTGCATTGCATCGGCGCCGTCGAGAGAGGGACCGAGGGGGCGATACAGGCAGGGAGGAGGAGCCAGCTCTCTTCCTCCTCCCTGTCCCGCCTCCTCCCCCCCCCCCGGCCGCCATTTTTTTTTCCAAAAAAATTTGAAATTTTTTTGGAAAAAAATCTTGCTGGGGTGGCGGGGTAGCGGGGCCGTGTCCAACAGGCTGGGGCCGGATCCAGCCCGCGGGTCGCCTGTTGGACAGCCCTGCTCTAATTCATCTTCCACTCCATCTTGCTGAGGCTGAAGATGACTTTCTTTTTGTGAGAGGACCGAGGCAAAGAAGGCATTAAGTAATTCTGCCTTTTCCCTATTGTTGCACTTCAGGCAAGGAGCACCCCCCTAGTTCACACACACAACAGTCTGAATAATAGGCTTTTATTGAAACAAATATAGTGTCCAACTAAAGGGTTAAAAGAAGATCAATTATAGAATATATCCAAGGTAAAATCACACAGTTCAAATAGTCCCAAAATCCAAAGGCAAAAATGGAAAGTTTGATGCAAATCCTATGAATAATACTGAAGGCAGCTATAGACGCAAAAACGTGCACAGAGGCCTAGGCAAAATAAAGAGCTTGGAGACAAGATAAAGCTTGGCATGGTATTCTGAATGAAGCCTGGAAACTGAAGACAATTTCCCTAGCAATCTAATATAAAGACAAATCAGTTTCGGTTTGCAAACCGACTGCTGCGTCTGAGTCTGGCAGCCTGCCTAGATTCTCGAATGCTATCTCGGCGGTTGAATGGGAAATCGTTAAGATTCCCAGGTGTCCCGTTATCAACATCAAGACCTTCAGAGTCCTGACCACAAGAATTCTCATCTAATGAAGCCCTAGGAAGAGACCTGTTCCCAGGAAAGCAAGCCTCATCTGAAAGGTCACTTTTCATCTCAGAATTCTCACTAAGCATCCTATCACCAGCATTTTCAGGAACAATCCCATCATCCCTAGCATGCACATGAGCACCAGGGTGAAACACCACACCTATCCCCTGTCAGCATTGCCCCATCTCTTTGAAGAGCCCCTATCGCCTCCTTGTTCTTCCTTTTTCTACTGACATAAGAAAAGAAGCCCTTTTTATTGTTTTTAATGTCCCTGGCAAGCCTGAGCCCGTTTTGAGCTTTAGCCTTGCGAACCTTTTCCCTACATGAGTTGGCTATTTGTTTGAATTCTTCTTTGGTGATTTCTCCCTTTTTCCACTTCTTGTCTATGTCTCTTTTGAGTCTTAGCACAGTTAGAAGTTCTTTGGACATCCATTCTGGCTTCTTTGCACTTGTCCTGTTTTTTCTCTTTGTTGGCACTGTTTGCAATTGCGCCTTGAGTATTTCACTCTTGAAAAACTGTGTCCATGGAATGCTGCTCAGTATTTATTTCATTTTTCGGAAATCAGCTCTCCTAAAGTCCAAAATGCGGGTTTGACTTTTCTTAGTTTCAGTCTTCCTTTCTACCTCAAACTGCAGGAGCATATAGTCACTTGCCCCTAAGGATCCGACTACTTCAACTACATCGATCAGTTCCTCCGCATTTGTTAGGATGAGATCGAGAGTAGTCGACCCCCTTGTTGCTTGTTTTACCTTCTGGACCATGAAATTGTCTGCAAGGCTTGAGTATGATAAGGAACATACTTCTTGGAAAATTAACAAATCATAAAGTATACAAAAACCCACCAAAAAAGACCTCCGTCATTATGACAGAATCAAGATTTTAACATCTATTCTTATTATATATATGAGGCATTAAGAGAGCCAGAAGGTCTGATGGTCTGAAATGTAGATTTAATGCATTGATATTGTGCTGTCCCTGAATTTTTCCACCAGTTTTTATTGCTGTGGATTTAGCAATTACAGCTGCAGCAGCAACTTTAATAATTTGACAAAGGCTCCTAGCTCTTTGATTTGCAGTAGGCATTTCTCAAAATTACAATCCTACCTAAGGAGGGAAAAACCCAAATCAAGAATGCAAGGCTATTATCCAGGAACAATCTACTACACGACAGGACAAAATCAGAAAATAGCAGAGAACCGCTAATTCTCACCTAAAGTCCCAGCTGTGACTACTTGAATGCATCATCAAAAAGCATCACCAGTTCTAGAGAATAATATAACCTTATCACAGTATCTGGGAGGCAGGCTCCCCAACCTTAAACAACTGCTCTCATCAAGAACAGAATACATTACATGACTCTGCCACATTACCCATAATGTCAGGAATACATTTTCTTGCTCATCCATCAATGTGATGTATCATATTTACTTGAATCTAATGCTCACCTTTTTTGGCTAAATTACCTTCCCAAAATTAGGGTGCACATTAGATTAGCATAATATGGTAATCTTCGTGCTGAGCTAAAGCAAAAAGGGAAGATGCTTCAGGAACACCTAGAGTTCTCAACCTGTGAGTCCCCAGATGTTTTGGCCTTCAACTATCAGAAATCCTAACAGCTGGTAAACTGGCTGAGATTTCTGGGAGTTGTAGACCAAAACACCTGTGGACCCACAGGTTGAGAACCATTGCTCTAGTTGCTAATGAAGCATTTCCCCTTTTGCTTTGGCTCAGCTTCTTTAATAGAAGCTATGCCCTAGAGCTTCTATGAAAGTGGATTCATTGTACAGCATAGATGCACCTCAAGGTTTTCCTTTCCATTGCCAAAACACTTCTGTTTTTAAAGAAGGAATTATAAGCATGCAGCCACTGTAATTTGCATCTTTTTTGTCCAAATTACAAAGAGTGCACTTTTTGCTGCTGCACATTACATTCACCAGCAAATACTTTTTTTTTGTTTCAGCGTTTTGAAAATGAAGGTGTATGTTAGATTCTATGGTGCATTAGACTCGAGTAAATACAGTTACATCATCTTATAAGTCAGTGTAGTGGTTCAAATATTCAAATCCCCTTTTGACCATGGAAACATGCTGGGTGACTTGAACAAATCACACACTCTCAGTCTCAGAAGGGGAAAACACCACCAACCCTACTCGACCCACTCTGCAGAACAAATTTGATGTTCATGAAAACGAGAACAGATAAGAGGAAAACATTCCAGAAGCAATGTCTTCCCTTTGGAGACAGAACAAAATACAACACAGAAATAAATAATAACATCAGATGGAATGGAATGTAAGGACAACAGGATAACCAAGGACTTTGTGTACCTTCTGTTTCCTTTTATTTTTCACTGCAGAATTTGGTATTACTTCCTACTAAAGGATAAGCAAAGTGTTTCTTCTTCAAAGCCTGATTTTAAAAATACAAGTGTTCCTCTTCACACAATACACAAAAGTGTGTAGGTCATAGAAAATGGGATGGACTGACATTTCTTATTGTCTCTCATTCTTCCATTCTCTTATCTCTAAAACTACTCCTGTTATAGGAAAACAATGTAATAACTTGTGAGATATGACAGAAAGCTTAGGAAATTGTACACAGAGGGCAGTACATTCACAGACAGCAGTGAATATATCCTCTGTTGCAGACATAATTCATTTTTTCCACCTTAAGAACAATATTACATAGCTACATAAAACTCTCCATCCAATGTCTTCCCCCTGACTTGGAGATTATGTTATAAACCATAAACTTGTATCCATGCTCTACACTGCTCTGTTGTGCTTATAAAAATTCCCCTGTTGCCCAATCATTTGATTGCTCAGAATCAGTGTTTGTACTCTGGCAGAAACATCATTAGAAGTTGTGCAGAAGATACTCCATCACAGTTTTAAGAGTGGTGAGAGATGACATCCCATTAGTCATCATTGAGAAAAGCTTCCTTGAAGAAAAAAAGCACACACCATTCTTAAATGTTCTGAAAACTTTAGTTCAAAATGAATTTCAGTTTCAGCAGCAGTGCAGATTTAACCTTGGTCAACTCTATGAAGTCTAAACAAAGAATAGGGGAGGTAGTACATCTCAAGGTTTGGTTAAAAATGATGGTGTTAAGTGAGATGGCACAATAGATTCCCCCCCCCTAAAGTTTCCAAGTAAAAATTGCTCTTAAGTCTACAAAGGTTTATTGACTATTTTAGAAACATGTCAAGAAGAACTTCCATCTCTAATTCATAGAAAATACATAGATTCCCACACAACAGGGCCTTTTCTATCCTGAAGGGTTCTCTTCTCATGTCATCCATTGTGGCTTATTCTCCTATAATCACTGATCATACCCTAACATTTATCTTTAGCTGATCTAAAAAAAATTCTTCCCAAGACTGATGAATCATGATCACTTATCTTTTCTTCTGTAGGCTTCCATCTCATCCAAGAATAGCCCTCTGGAGAGATAAACTCTGCTGCTTGACATCCCGGTGTTTTATTTCTATTATCTAAGTTGAGCTGATGGTTGAGATAAGAATTTGAACCAAAAACCTTATGACTTCTGATAACTCATTAATATCCTGAAGAAAGAAGCATGTCTTGCATTCTGGTATTTATACATATACTGGCCATTTGCTGCTAGACTTATTTGGGGGGAAAGCAAAGCCAGTTATTTGACACCACTTCTCAATTCAATAGTTTCCACTGTTGAAGAGGGAATCTGTTGAGGATTATGAAGTTGATTTGTATTTTCAGGACAGGGGATTACTAAAAGAAGTTGTGAAAATAAAATTTCTGAAATTTCCTGCAGTCGCTTATCCTTGTTCATGTGGGCCAAAATATGGAAAGCTACCATGGATTTTCTCTTTTCAAATACAAAGTACCAAGTACAATTATTCCTTGGGTACAAATCAACCTGTCCATTTCAGTTTACACCACTGATACGTTTATTGTTGATTGAATTGATGTGTTTTCATATGTTGTAGGATCTACATGCCATTTGCTTTTATAAAGACCTATTCAGACATAAAAAGTAGTTTTTAAGTATGTGTGTGGGAGCTAGGTTGCATCCAACAACCCAATACCCTGACATCCTGTTGAGGATATATGGAATCACACTTTAGGCTTTAGGATACAGATTATCTTAGATGTTAGCAGGGTTGTGCATTCATGGTAAACCTTGACCTGTTTTGTGTCCTGGCTTTTGGTGAGGGTCCCAATCCGTTTTTTGGGAGCATCTCAAAATCAGGAGGGCAGATATTCATTTTCTATTAACCCATTATGGGGCAGGCTCCCCTTCTTGGCGCATGTTTAAAGGAAGTTTCTTCTTACTTGCTGTTTCTACTCTAGAGGAGGCCCTCAGTTGCAGGCACTGGCAGACATGTTTGCTTTCTGGGTCTGCATGCCACACATGCACTCTTTCTAAGGCAACAAGTTCTGGTTCTTACTCTAGAGTAGGAAGTGCTCAGCTGTAAACATTGGCAGGCGTAGGTGCTTTTTGAGCCTGCACGCCACACATGCACTCTCTTTCCAGGGCAAGGAGGCTAGTTTTAAGAAAGGATGCTGAATATCAGTTTTAAAGGAAAGGGGTACAGATTTTCTTAGTAAATGTAAAAGCAAACATACGACATTCAACATTACCTCCTGCCTAAATGTTCCATTTTGGTTATATATAGAAATGTACATAAAGCCCTGTTTATTGATTAGATAACAAAAATTGTGTTGTACGGTGGGATGAGAGGATCCAATTATTTCAGGTGTTAAATTGAAGAGCATGTTTCCCTTCAACATTAAATCTCCATGTTGACTGTGCACGGAAGAGGTGAGCCATTGCATCATTGCCTTAATGTGCTCTTCTTATGTTTTCTCTGACAGCCATACTTAAAATTTCCACTTTTTGTTGTTTTTATGTAAAGCAACAAAGTGAGCTTGTAATGTGCTCTGCCACACACATACACGATTACTAAAATTGTTATAATCTGCACACCTGTGGCCATTTTTTCATACCAATTGCTTTGTATATCAATTTTATTTACTCTGACAAACATATAAAGTGACTTACATGTGTACTAAGTGGGAAATATTCAAGATAATACTAAATCTATAGCATAAAATTTACTAATAAGAAAATTAAAATTATACCTATTTAAAACAAGAGTCCAAAATTCTTCCACAAGTAAGAGAAGGCCTTTAAAATTAAATCTGAAGGGCCCTTTCACATTATATAACAACAGTTGGCCCTCCGCATTTGCAGATTTGACTTTTGCAGGTTTTGATTATTCACAGGTTTGAGTAAAATGTTTTTTCTAGGAATCTCTTGATTCCATTATCAACTTTTGCGAGAAGTTGACCATAGAGATTTGCTAAGACACCTAAGGATTCTTGGGGGAAAAAATCACTCTAGGAATGGCCAGGTCCTCCAGTATGATTCTATGGTTAACTTCTGATAGACTTTGACCATAGAGTGCTGGAGAATCTATAGTTTAGGAAGCTTTGATCTAGATCAGTACTGTCTAGCCTAAGTGGCAGGGGCTCTCTGTGTTCTGAAAAGAGATCTCTCCAGCAATGATGCTATGAACTCATCACAACAACCCAGCGCAGGTACAATGTATATCCCTAGCAGATGGAAATTCCATAGAGTGAAAGAATGTAGAAGCAAATAATAGCTCTCTGGTAGCTTACGCTATCAACTTCTCTCAGTCTCAAAGGTGTGATAGGATTTCTCTGTATGCAGGACAGTAAAGATTTACTTTTACAAATGTAACCCAATAGGCTCGACTGATGACTATTGGCCCATATTCTGGGACAGGTCTGGGTTTTTTTTATTGGAGGTGTCTAAATGACACCTCCAATAAAAATGAATGAATTTGTAATAAACGAAGTTATTCTTAATTAATTTGAAACCCCATTAAACCTGAGCCTTCTTGGAAGGCCCAGGTCTAATGGGGTATTGGACTCGTGGGGACTCATTTCTGGGTAGTCCTGGGACAACCCGGGGGTGAATCCCCATTGTCACCCCGAACCTTTTGGGCTCCTGGACTCTTTCAGTTTCTTCTTTTATGAGCCATATCTGCTCATCTGTCTTTCTTAGCTGCTTGTGATTTTCTGTTTATGCTTCAGATGGATGCTTCTAAGTTTTCTAAGTAAAATTGTGATTCTAAAGTCCCAGAGCATAAAACAAAAACGAAGTATGTTTAGCAAACCTGACCATTACTGACTGTTAAGCATGCTGAGAAGCAAACAACCTCATCATCAACACTAAAAGCTACCTTTTGTTTCCTTCCTAACTCATTTTTAACATCTCTGTCTTTGAAATATAAATTACTTATATTTCAGCTTTTGTGAATGTGACAGGGAAAGGATTGTAAGTAGTTGATTGATCTTGCAATGTTGCATTCTAATGTACTGGAAACAGAAAATGCATAAGTAAGAAATATCCTAAAATGTGGTTGAAATTATGTGAATGATGGATGCTATCATGGCAATGAAAGAGGGAGAAAGCTTGCATAGCAGGGTATTCTACTATAGAAATGGATTGTAACTGAACAAGTCCAAATCTCACACATTGCCAGGCTCCAGCCAATACCTCTATAATAAAACAACAAAATCAATCTGATTTTTGTACTATTCTATTTCCAGTACTTGAAAAGGGTATTTTTCTGGATTGGCCATGGTTGCCATAGAAGGGTTTAATGCTGGGAATTGTGAACCACAAAAGTAATAACTCCAATCTCTGCTCAATCTAAAGACATGCCACAAGTTTACATGGTACAGGAGAGGCTTTAAAGCAGGGTGGGCAATTACCGGCCCTCCAGGTGTTTTGGACTTCAACTCCCAGAAATCCTAACAGCTGGTAAACTGGCTAGGATTTCTGGGAGTTGAAGTCCAAAACATCTGGAGGGCCGGTAATTGCCCACCCCTGCTTTAAAGGGTCTGCAGGGGAACATAAGAAGCTACTTCAGTAAAAAGTTAGGCTATGGTCCATCTGTCCCAGTCCTCCAGTTGCTGTTGGACTGCAATCTACAGCATGCACATCCAATGATAAGGATACCAGGAAGTTGCAGTCCAACAATTCCTGGAAGACTATATAATTCCTACTGCTGATTGAGCCTATTATTACCTTATCTAACCTGATGAGCAGCAGCTCTCTAGGGCCATGCGTGACTTGTGACCCTTTGCTCAGGCACTCAAGACCTGGCTTTTTAGCAGAGCTTGTAATGTTTAATGCAGTCTATTTGGTATTGTGTATTTTTAAATGTAATTGTTTTATGTAAATTGCCTGGAGCATTTTAATGGTGGGCGATTAACAAGTGAGAAACTGATGATGATGATCTCTGACAAAAAACAATATTTGCC